>JAQJVL010005112.1:0-38084 GCA_035578905.1 Stictocephala bisonia
ATTACAAACATGTCCCGACTTTTATCTCACTTGACTAAACACAAACCAGCTACACACTACTGTGACTACTGCCTACACAGATTTTCTTCCCAACTACGACTTACTAACCACTTACCTTTGTGTTCACCACACGGTGCACAAAAGACTAGACTTCCTACTGATGACGAAAAATACATGTCCTTTACAAACTATACACTTACTCATAAAGTCCCCTTCACAATATACTGTGACTTTGAGTCCTTTGTCGTTCCTATTCTACTACAGATTAACGACCCTTCTACTTCACACACGACCAACACTGCCCATCACGTCCCCTCTGGCTTTTTGCTATGTAATTATTGACAGTGATGGCAAACCAGTAAAACAACCCAAAGTCTATAGCGGCCCCGACGTTGTAGATACTTTTCTAAATTGTTTGATTGCAGAGTCTAAAGAGCTCTTACCAATTATTCATAAAAACATTCCTATTAAAATGTCTCCGCAAGACAAAATTATTTTCAAAAATGCTACCACCTGTCACCTTTGTCAAAAACCTTTAGACGGAGACAAAGTGGCCAACCATAACCACTTAACGGGTGAGTTCTTGGGACCCGCCCACAATTCATGTAACTTAAACTATAAAGTTCCCGATCACATTCCAGTCTTTTTCCATAACCTCAGAGGTTATGACTGCCACCACTTGATCCAAGGGCTAGGCAAATTCAAAAAAGAAAAACTGTCATGTATCGCTACAACTAGTGAGCGGTACATTTCAGTCACCCTTGAGTCACTTCGTTTCCTGGATTCTTTACAGTTCCTTAACGCCTCTTTGGACACACTCGTGTCCAACTTAGTTTCTGACGGGGCTTCCAAATTCAAAATTTTAGGGCAGTGTATGACCAACACTGACTTACTTCTACGCAAAGGCGTCTTTCCATACACTTACATGACAGACGAATCTAAATTTAACGAGACCCAACTTCCTCCCAAGGAGGCGTTCTACAATGACTTAACCAAAACACCTATATCCGACGAAGACTATACACACGCACAGACTGTGTGGTCAACCTTTGGTATGACCACTTTGAAACAGTACCACGACCTTTACCTACTGACAGACGTACTATTACTTGCCGACGTGTTTGAAAACTTTAGAACGACCAGTATGACATACTACGGGATTGACCCATGTAACGTCTACTCTGCCCCCGGACTAGCATGGAACTCCATGCTTAAGATGACAGACATAAACTCGAACTACTTACAGACATAGACCAACACCTCTTTGTCGAGTCTGGGATCCGGGGCGGTGTCTCCATGATACCTAACCGGTACGCCCAGGCCAACAATCCCTACTTACCCAACTTTGACAACAAAAAACCGACTAATTACTTACTTTACCTAGACTGTAATAATTTGTACGGGACAAGTATGTCAGATAGACTCCCAGAGTCTGATTTTAAGTGGATCGACCCTCAAGACATTGACTTTACAAAAGTACCCGACGACTCTGACATTGGATATATTTTAGAAGTCGACTTACACTACCCTGACCACCTACACGACTTACACTCAGACTTTCCACTGGCCCCCGAACGAAAAGTGGTGACATACGACATGCTTATCAACATACTGTAGGGACTTGCTAGACGAACTCGACTATAAACCTCCCAAGACTGAAAAACTACTGACTACTCTCTCTGACAAAACCAAGTACGTTGTACACTACCGCACTTTGAAACTTTACCTCGAACTTGGACTTGTACTGACCAAAATACATAGAGTTCTTAGCTTTAAACAGTCCCCATGGCTAGCCTCATTTATTAACTTCAATACCGAAAAAAGAAAACAGTCTAAAAATAACTTTGAAAAAGATTTTTTCAAATTAATGAATAACGCGACATATGGAAAGAGTTTGGAAAATGTTAGGTCGCGTATTGATTTTAAACTTGGTCACTAACGAGAAACAATTGGTTAAATGGTCAGCTAGTCCCAGACTCAAGACTTTCTTTGCTTACAATAAAGATATCGCTGGATTGGCTTTAAAAAAACAAACCATCTTCTTAAACAGACCCATTTATGTCGGGTTCACAGTCTTAGAAATTTCAAAATTAATAATGTACAATTTTCACTACAATTGGGCAATTACAAAGTACGGACAAAACGTTAAGCTTTGCATGACTGATACAGATTCTTTATTTTACAATGTATATACTCCAGATGTCTATGCGGACATGAAAAATGAATTACATCTTTTTGATACTTCAGACTACCCAAATACCCACCCATGTTATAGTAATGTAAACAAAAAAGCGCTAGGAAAATTTAAAGACGAGTTAAATTCAAATCCAGCTAGGGAAATAATTGGCTTGAGAGCGAAATGCTACTCTGTTTTAAACTCAGATCTAGAGGAAAAGAAGGTGGCTAAAGGCGTCCCCCGAGTCGCAATAAAATAACAACTAAAACATGAAATGTACAAAGACTGTCTTTTAAATCATTCGTTAAGAGGGGGCCGGATAGAAGCCGGCCGCCGCGCTCTGACTCCAGCCCGTTTAACATGGGAGAAATATTTAGTTTCTTAATTACCGCCTAACCGACGGTTATTTGAGAAAAATAAAGAAGTAGCCCGAATCTACGCGTCATTAACTATTATTAGAGGTAAATAATTTAAACAATAATAATTTATATTTGTTACAAAATGACTTTTAAGAGAACGTTTTTCCCATTTAAACATACGTATAATTGACTAATTTGAAATGACTAGTTAAAACGTTATTTACTGTGATAAAAATATAATTTTTGCATCCCTAGAATCCTTATCATTTTTAGTACGGGGAGACTTCGATTTTTAAAAAATAATAATTTGTTAGTCGTTATTTTTGGCAATTCTAAAAAATGCTTGCATGTAGACGTTACTCGTCGGGCGGTAGAAGTTCAGAGATGTCCTCACAGAGCGCTGCACCTTCGTTTGTAGTCTGCACTCTGCAGTCCTGTCTATTCCACGCGAGGAGTCAGACTGTCTTTGATATATTTTAAAACATATTGATTGATTTCTATCTTATGAGAATACATTTTACGTGAACATAATAATTAATTGTGTTTAAATTTAGCACTATAACACATATAGTAAAGATTTAGTTCTCAATAGTAAATATATTTCCTTATGTGCATTTTTGTATTCAGTAATATAAATTTAATAATTATTATATATATGAAACATATAGTTTTTTAATGTTGAAAGTAGCAAAATCATTATTATTTTATATTATTACAATATTAGTATTTAAAAAACATTAAAGTAAAAATAAAACAGTGCTAGAAGTTATTTACTTAATTATCTACCTGTAATGATCGAGGCTGGCGGACTACTATGTAACAATTCTTTGCGTTAATATATGTAACAATTGTATCTGACAAACTTATTCTCAGATTATTAACATTTGAAATTAATAATTAGGCCAAAATGTCTGTGTTGCTAAAGAAGTTAAAATTAATAATAATGTTACATGTAAAGGAGTATGAGAATTTTTATCTGGAGGTGTATATGTACCGTTGTATAACATAAACTGTGTGAACCCTGTCATCGCAGCAAAATATGGCGACAGACTTTCACAGATTTACAACCCATGCCGGATGTACGAAACAAAGCCAAGAGGGTAGCGCGGCGGCATCCAAAGATTCCAGTCACAAGTGTTACTAGCCTTGACCAACTGATCGTGAGCGATGTTGGATTATGACGTATTGAAACAGTTTAGACTACGAAACTTGTAGTTACTGTCCCTGCAGCCAATAAAGATTTGTTATGAGTCTCTTACTCAGGGCCGCCCAGAGGGGGGGGGGCAAAGGGGGCAAACTGCCCCGGGGCCACACAGACTTAGTTCACAGGGGGGGCCACATTTCATGCAACAAAAAAGAAAATACTTAATAATCTACTAGATAAGAAACGATTCAGGCCTGTATCAAAATATCAAAAGTGATATTAGGCCAGATAAGTCTTCCAGTTTTAGCTTTAAAACGTTTAAACTAAACCATTGGTTTTATAGCAACCAGGGAGCCTTTTGGAGCAAGTTGTACACTGGTCTTTGAAGTTTGTCAGCGGTCGACATAGTGGTGTGACAGCATACGCTCTGGTTGGTGTGTGACTGCAACTGTACTCCTCGCTAGTTGTCTTGTTTGCAAACAGGTGTAAAGGCATGCAGCTTGTGAACACACCAAAATATAAATTCCAGTTTGCGAACGTATAAATATACTTGAGTGGTGTAAACAGTGGGCCACCTCTATAAGATGTCCTGTTTTCGTACACTATATATATAAAACATGTCAAAAGACCCACTAACTTTACATTTGTATTACACAAACTCCGTTTTTGGACGTGTTTAATACAAGTTGGACAAGAACGTTTCTGTATGTTTTATTTTTAAACTTTAATTTCAAAAGTATATACTACTTCAAACAAAATTGTTATACTTGTCCTAAATTCAACTCTATCTTGGCTTTTAGTGGTAGAAAAATCAATCGCTTGGTCACGTTATTATCCTTACAAAACCATTAGTTATGATATATTACTATTATAAACTTAAGATAATACAGCAATTGCGAATTGATTTGTATTTGTAGTAGTTTGTTGATTAAGCTTTTATCCTTATTTTGTATTTTTTCACAAATTCTGTTTATGTAGATAAATAATCTTGATTTAGTGTTTCAAAAATCCCTTGACCCATCGTAGCAAAATAATAGATCTATATAATGTGAAAACGAGTGATCAGTAACCTGCGGCCTAAAGTATGCAAATTAATAAATTGTAATAAAAAAGTGGAAGCCTAAGAACAACACAATTAAATAAGCAAACAAAATTACAGTAAAACCATTTTAAATCTGACATTTTAAAAAGGTTGAAAAGTCTTATGAGAAAAGGTTCTTACAAACTTGGTTTCAAAGCAGGTAGTAGGCGGCAGCTCTCCGTTCGAACGTGGTAACGTTGTACTCTTTCCCGGCACTGATCAGCAAATTTTTCAATATATGCACTAAATTTAAGAAATATTAGTCGTATTTCAGTAGTAACTGTGTTTTGCACCCAAAAAACCCACAGGCAAAATATACAATGTTGTAACAACGTGGCTGGAAGAGTTCAATTAATTGTCATCACATGAATGACGATCGGGGACATCGTCAATCATTAGTCTGTTTACTGTCGTCCAGTAAAGAAAAATTTTGTTATAGTTGTATTTTATAGAGTGATATTTCTGTAATTTAATGCGTTCTTTTGGATATCCTAGTAAACTACTATAATTATCAATTAATTTAATTTGCTATAATTCATATTCCATTTAAAGATTTTGAGAGAACAAAAAGCTAAAGTTTAGGCCCAGTAATTTATGGTAACGTTTTATTGAAATCAATTAAAATAGACTATAAATGTTTCATTGTAGTATTGTAATATACTGCAAAGTAAATTATATATTTTTACAGTAAAAAAAAAATTAACGATGAAACCACTAAATTACAGTAGATTTATAGGTACTTAAATCTGGTAAATATGCATACAACAAAATCACCGCTCGCTTACCGGATGTGCAACAATATGTGTGTATGATGCATTACATTCAACTTGCACTACGCTATCGCGGGAGGAATTGCGTGGCATAATCTTGTCTAAAAATTATAATTTTGTTACGTTCTGTACTATCCGGATTCATCTTCCATCATATTTAACCGGTTAACCAGAGTTTACTGTACATGCAATTTTTTTACTTTCTCTCTACTGTAATGTTTCCTTTGACATTTTAAATTTAATAGTTATTATGACATGGATGTTCGTAAAGACATTTTACCAATATATTATGACATAGGTCTTAATGAAAAGAGGAGCTCTTAAGTACACCGTTAATAGATAAAACAGCTTCATCATTGTTCAGATTTGTACAACTCCTTTTGAATAGTATTATTTTGTGACATTTAACTTGTTGTAACTCTTTTATTGTCTGGTTTAATTTGCCCTGAAACTGTAACAGAAACAGGGGTGTATTCTCATCATATTCAGTAGAGTAGCTCTTGATTAAAATCCAATTATGCCCACGCACAGGTTGTTCCCAAACAAATAGCGAAATTGATTAATGTTGTCATTCATTAACATAACAAATCTACGACCAATCAAAATAGTTTTCATAATTTTTTACTGTCACTGACGAACGAGTAAGCCATTTATATTTTTGACAATCATTAATACAGTATTTATTTATTGTTTGTTGCGTGATAAGTGAAATTAACTAAGATTGAACCACTGTACGTGTATTGTTGAGCAGGAGGGTCAATACCACTGTTCGTGAATGGTTGTGTGGGTATGTCAATACCACTGTCACTGTACGGACGTGTACACTGTGATGTACATCAATGATATAGTATCCAATTTGACAGACATAAATTTTACTATGTTTTATGCTGAGAAAATTGTGTTGGTACAAAATGCCTTTTATGCCTGTGAAATAAAAATTGAATAGTTTTAAAGTTTTGCACAAAGACAAACTAAAATCACGAATATAAACTAGATGTTTTAATGTCCAACATCAATAAGCTACGTACCCAGTGGTCTACAACCTGTTTTGAAAACAATAAGATAACCTCAACTCTCAGTTGACTGTTTTTAAAGCACTAAATGTTCGCGCTCGCCAAATTATTTTACTTCGTGAACATTCGGCCACTTGCTCTTTAGCTAGCGAAGTCAAGTGGCCTATACAAATTTATTGGCCCCTCCCTCCCTCACCCACAGCTGATATCATTGACGAGGATGGCTCCTCAACTGGCAATCGAAGAGCTGCTGCGCCCAACTAAGCAACTAACTGACTGTGGCATTGCTTGGTTCCTTATTATTTATTTAATAATAATAGTATAGTAATTTATTTAATTAGTATAGTAATTTAGTACCAGGAAAGCCGATCTCCGATCGGGTTCATATCATCTAATCGCTGACTTCCAATAACGAATTTAAATGAATCCCAAGATACTGAAACATGCCATGAAGCTGAAATTGAAAATACAGATCTTGATTCAAACAATTAAACAAATCTTATGACTTGTAATAATACTTTGCAAACAACTTCTACAAATAATTCTGGAAATACCTTACAAACTTCTAGCAACTTTCTTAATTACGATTTGCCATCAACCTCGGTGTTACCCCCGAGGTTGATGGCAAATCGTAATTAAGAAAGTTGCTAGAAGTTTGTAAGGTATTTCCAGAATTATTTGTAGAAGTTGTGTGCAAAGTATTATTACAAGTCATAAGATTTGTTTCATTGTTTGAATCAAGATCTGTATTTTAAATTTCAGCTTTGAAATTATAATAAAAATGAAATAAAGTTCGAGAATAACTGAATTGTGTATTTTAGACATAGGTAAGAAAAATACAATAATATTTGGTTTGTTTACATTTTAACAGATTCAGAAAAACATGTGTTATTTAAAAAAATAAATTAAAATCATAACTCACATGTTGAAATAGTAAATAGTAAACATTAAACAGTGGTATTGACCCACCCGCCTGTCTCCTATATTTTTACTGTGTAATTTTGGAATCGTGAAAACTCATAGAAAATGAGTTTTCTCAAAATTGTCACCAAATCCATTGGATTCCTGAGGTAGAAAACCTTTTATAGACAAAGTACGAAGAAAATCGGTAGAGCCGTTTTTGAAATAAAATGACTGGAAATAGGTACATACATACAATTCCTTGCTCGTTTTATAGTATAAGATTTATTTAATAATAATAAGAATAGTAGTTTTGTTATAAGAGATTGATGTTATTGTAGCGGTAATACTTAAGGAAATGTTTAAAAAGTATATGACAATTAGAGAAAAACTTACCGGAGCTTCGCAGCTAGCCCTGAGAAAACGTCCATGAACAAGAATCTTAATTACAATAATAACCTAACGAAAGAGATGGTAAGAATATCGTAGAATGTGCTAAAAGTAAAATATCAATTATAGTATATTTGACAATCAGAGTAATTAAATTTATTTTGAAGTGAAGGAAGGGGCCACATGGTAAACTTTAGCCCCGGGGCCACCAAAAGTCTCTGGGCGGCCCTGATACCAAGGGGTAGAGGGTTGTTATTCAACTATACTAAGGAACTGAGGGTTGTTATTAAAGTGTGCCAAGAGTAGAGGGTTTTTACTTAAGTATGCCAAGGGGTAGTGTTTTTACTTAAGTATGCCAAGAAGTAGAGGGTTTTTACTCAAGTGTTCCAAGGGGTAGATGATTGTTATTCAACTATACTAAGATACTGAGGTTTGTTATTCAAGTTTTCTATGGGGTAGAGGGTTGTTATTCAAGTGTGCCAAGAGTAGAGGGTTTTTACTCAATTATGCAAAGGGGTACAGGGCTTTTACTTAAGTATGCCAAGGAGTAGAGGGTTTTTACTCAAGTATGCCAAGGGGTAGAGGGAGAAGAAAACTATCCACCTAAATCTGATATTTATATTTTTAATCGGTCTTCGGTAACGTAAGTAGTTAACTATAAAATACAATTATCATTGAAAATAATTTTTTTAGTAGTTTTTCATATATTTTGAAGACAAAATTCTCAAAAGAATCATCAATAATCGTTAAATAGTTTATATATGTGTTTGGAAACAAAATGGCGTCACACAACATTACTGAATAACGATGTAATTTTAAAAAAATGTATAGTATCTTGTATTATAATTAATAATAACTTATATAATGCACAACGAATTTACAATAATTTGTTATGATACAAACAATTTTTACAACAATATTATATTTAACAATAAAATAAAAACTATCTCCAAAATAAAAAAAATAATATATTACAACATGAATATTTTTTTATAAACTAAGCTTTTAAACTCATATAATGTGCTTTAAAAGTTTTATTGGATGTAATATCACAGTTTATATCGAGTGGAAAGAATCGATCATGTTGCATCATTCACCCATTAAGAATGTTTATTAAGGTATTCTTATCAAAAGGGCATTCAAAATAACCTGAACAAAGGAAATGTTATTTCTGTTCAGTGGCCGTTCTATAAATGACATTATAGCTCTTTTAATTGCTAATCATCAAAGATAATCGTTCTTTTAATATACAGTATTACAAAAATAGATGTACATTTTACACTGTGATATCATGTCTAAAAATAATTCTTAATTGCACAAATTATTCATATGTAACATTCATAATTTTTTAATTGTTTCTAAAGGGGTGATAAAAAGTATTTTGTTACTGAATTACAACCTACCCCTTCCTTTCCTCATACATCCCCTTCCTATACATCGCATCACGTAAGGTTCTAAATCAACATAAAATCTAGTGAAATTCCCGTGTTGATAAATTTCTATTTACAGATTTTCTTCATTGGTTTTATTTTCTAATTTAAGTTTTTTGTGTTACATTTTGAAATCAATACAGATCTCTAAGACGTGCAGAGATCCCGTTTTAAACATTCAGCCTGGCAACAGAGAGGAAAGAAACAGAGGTCAGTATGGGTACGCCTAAAGGCAACAAAAATAAATCTCTATAGGAAGAACAGACCCTATGGGGAAAACTCTGCTTTGAGTAAATGCAGTGCGAGAGATACAGAGATAGTTATATGATAGTTATAGTTATCATACCCAGTGGTCTACAACCTGTTTTGAAAACAATAACATAACCTCAACTCTCAGTTGACTGTTTTTAAAGCACTAGATGTTCGCGCTCGCCAAATTATTTTACTTCGTGAACATTCGGCCACTTGCTCTTTAGCAAGCGAAGCTAAGTGGTCTATACAAATCCCCTCACCCACAGTTAATATCATTGGCGAGGATGGCTCCTCAACTGGCAATCGAAGAGCTGCTGCGCCCTATGCAACTGCCTATGCAACTGACTGTGGCATTGCTTGGTTCGTTATTATTTATTTTATATAAGAATAACAGTTTTGTTTATTTATTTATTTATTCATAAGACGCCGATCGTCTAAGAGATTGATGTTATTGTAGCGGTAATACTTAAAGAAATGTTAAAAAAGTATATGACAATTAGAGAAAACTTACTGGAGCTTCGCAGCTAGCCCTGAGAAAACGTCCATGAACAAGAATCTTAATTACAATATCAATCTAACGAAAGAGATGGTAAGAATATCGTAGAATGTGCTAAAAGTAAAATTGTAATTGATATTGATATTTCAATATCAATTATAGTATATTTGACAATCATAGTAATTAAATTTATTTTGAAGTGAAGGAAGGGGCCACATGGTAAACTCTGCCCCGGGGCCACCAAAAGTCTCTGGGCGGCCCTGCTCTTACTGACCCTTTTCTTATAAAACATGTTTATAATCAAGATATCGTAATTTTAATTATATCAATCGCCAAAGAAGATGGTTCTCTCTAGATTTTTGATTTTTTACAAATCAAATGTAATGACTTACTGAGTGATATAGTGATCACAGAAAATAAAAGTCAAACCATGTACAATGTGCTCAAACACCGTGCTTTGAAAAACAGGAAAATGCGTTACAAAATACGGAAATCGTCAGATTGATGAATTATAGCAGATGAGCCATAAGACATTACTTGATAACACACGAAGACCTTACAAGGCAAACACATGAAGACCTTACTAGGCAAACACATGAAGACCTAACTAGGCAAACACATGAAGACCTAACTAGGCAAAACCATGAAGACCTTACTAGGCAAACACATGAAAACCTTACCAGGCAAACACATGAATGCCTTACTAGGCTCCTTGTATCTTGGTACATTATAATATGCTAGTATATACATTTATTTATTTTAAAATTGTATTAGGTTAAGATTTTATCCACATTCTAAATTCATAATCTAAATTTATTGTATAGTATTATTATTTACTTAGTTTTTAGGTGTTCAATATTTAGTTGGATTCTCCTTGTCTGTACAGTTTACATTTTCTAGAGCCCAAGTATGTTGATTATATAATGCTTTTATTTTTATTGTATTTAGTTAGGTGTTCCATGTCTAAAAACAGGAAATCGTAACTGTACAAGTTAGAAAAATAAGTTGTGTCAGTTTTATCTGTACTGTTGTCTACTATAACGGTATAACTATTTTACTGGGTTATTTATATTACTATTTTAAACTTAGTTTTGTAATACGTCAAATATGTCATGAAATAAGTTGTATTAAGTTTCTTAGAATTGTTAATAGACTACATAAGAATTTGTTTAGTCATTAGTATTGTAATAGTGAATGATCGTGTAATGCTATACCTTTTGGTGTATTTGTAGTGTAATGATAGCTAAGGAATGGGTGATATTGTTTAATGTAATAAAAAAGTAATTTTAAACTAGTTCCGTTCATTTATAAAGTACATGTTTAGTAGTACAGTCAGGTTTCATAACCAAAGTATGGTGTTATTTGGAGTAATTTTCCTATAGTTTTGTAAGGTTTTATCCGCTGTCAAATTATTTCAATATGAAAATAATTAAGGTCTACAACACCGACAGAACTACAACTAACCGTAGGTTTACCACTCAATAGCTAGGACTCAGGCTTGTAACTCTACAGAGTGACCTTGACTCAAAAGATAAAAAAACTACCACGTATCAACCCAACAGGACGGTGACCTTTTCATCTTCCAATCAGAGTTAGTTCGATATTCCAACGGTAGTGGGAGTTCATTCGTTGGATATAGACAACAAATTAATTACAAATAAGTACATACGATATTATAACTACACATTACTGTATTGTAGAATGATACAAACGAAATATGACACATTGGGTTTTTAATTATTGCGTACAAAGTATAGCCTAAACACATGCGCGATGTAGGCTACACTTGCCGCTTGTCTGTACTTGTGAAACGGTGAAATAACGTGAGAGCTGTGTTGTTTTATATCGAGTATTCATTTGGAAATTGGCAATGTAACGCATCTATCGTGTATACTCGTTCAAAAATGAAAAAAATATACTAGCTGAATATAATGTGGGATAAAAGTACTTATAAATTAAAAACAGAATAAAATACCGTTATATGAGTTTTTGAAAACAGTCAGGTGCACAAATAAAATAATAAAAAGTTTCATGAAACACGGTAATCTTGTTTTCTCGTGAAAAGTAAACAAAATAAGCGTTTACTGATAAGACATAGACATAGGAATGGAATGGATATAATGATCATTTCGAAGTCAGGGTGCAAATCAGTATTACTTAATTTATGTAAGTCATTTACAAAAATACTTATATCATTTTATAGATTTAATAACGTAATAGCGACTATAGTGCATATTGATTAAATTATTAAAAATTATTATATGCTGATGCAACAATTACTCTATTATTTTTAAAATTATAGAAATATAAACTGTTGTACATCATTAAGAGTTATTATTATTATTTTAAAATGTTAACTTAATTTTTTATGGGAATTTGAATGTCTGAAGATTTAGTTTCAGGTAGTACTAAATTAATGTATGCTATTGCTATACGCGGGTTAATAAATAATTACAATGTCCTTTTTACTTAAGCTTTGTAGAAGTTAGATTGATTACAGTTTGATGTTTCTATTTTTATGAAGACAATATTGTTAATATTATTTGTGTTACAATATTAAATTATTAAAATACTAAAAACGTGTGTAATATTTTTAAAACCTGAGTCCACTAAAAGTACAAAAGGTAAGGCTTGTTAAGATTTAATTGCACTAATTTATGTCATTCATACAATAAGCAATAAGGACTCTATTATCATTTTTCAGTTGTAATTGAAAAATAGTTTGATGATATTGAGCTACATAATCAATATTTTTGTCACGCCATTTTTGTCATCATACTATTATATTTAAATTATCAGATACTCTAATTAATTTCGTTTATTTCACATGTGTACCTACTTGAAATTTGTCATTAAATTTTTATTTTATTTTCTGTTAATTTTATATTTAGTCATTCACTTTTATAAATTAGTTTCATTCGTTTGTGTCAGTTACTTGTAAATATTTTAAATATCACAAATTCTAATTTTGTGATATTTAAATATAACACGTTTTTATACGAGTTTCATTATGTGCTGTGTTTATTCAACATAACAGTAGTATTTGTATTAGATAAGTAGAATAAACTCTGTTTTGTTAGTTTCAATAACAAGAAACCAGATGCAACTCTACCTAATTTATTTGTACTACCGAAGGAATGAGGACAAGCGGACTGCGGAAGGCCTCAGACAACCCTGTCGGCTGGCGGTGTCAGTCACTCGTCCCTTCCCTTTTGTTGTTCTATAAAAGATTAGAAAGAAAGTGAAGTGATGGTGCAAGGGGCGAACGGCCGAGCAATAAATAAATGCCTTGGCGGCCGTGCCAAAAAGCGCCCCTAGTGCCTTAAACGCCAACTACCAACACAGACAACGTACTGCACTAAACACCGCTCCCTGTGGCCGTTCGCCAAACTAAAATGCGATTTTCAATCTGACTCCGGAGCCCTCTTAAAAACTACATCCGCTCTAAATATCCGTAGTGAAAAACATAACATTTACACACAACACATTTCAAAATTATCACTTTCCCCCTTTGACGACAAACGCTACATTTTGGAAAACGGTATTGATACTTTGGCCTACGGACACCATTTAATTAGTAAAAAACGATCTTTAGAGCATGACCATGATTACACAACTAAAAAACCAAAACTAAAATAAAAACGTACCTTACAAAATAAACACAACGTTCCTCAATCTATCCTCTCCATAACTGAATACCACCACTCCCTTCCCCCACCACTCCTTCCTTTCCCACATCCTGTTCAACTTGCACTAATGGCGCCAATCCCACTAAATCGGAACCTTTCTAAAATATTGGACAGTTTCTTTGTATATATGAAGATTTGTACATAACTTATCCGTAAATTTGTAATATTTGTAAATATTTGTAAATAACCGGGTCCTTTAGCAGTTTCAATGTACATGCAAAGTCTACGAGTAATACTTTGAGCAGTACCACACTGTTACAGGATGTGGCTCACCACATCAATCTTATCGCTTGTGTCACAAAGGCGAAATATCAGCTTGGTTCTTATTGTTAATAATATAAAGATTATATACTTCCAACTACTAAAAAAAACGATGGAATGAGATTGTAACCCATGGTTACTAACATGCCCGTAGAAACCCAATTTACGGCATTGGATGGGCTCAACCCGACCGTAGTGCAATGTAAAAACCTCGTACTGGACGAACCTTCTTCTTAATCACGGTAACTCCTACGCCAGGTAAGTAATGTTAAGTTAGTTTTAAGTAAACTCTTTTACCGTCAACCTTTAAAAAACAATCTGTAAAGTAAATTCTGTTATAATATGGACACTTTTGTGAGTTTACATAACTACAATTTATAAACGGATATCTCCAGCTCTGTGTGAGTTTCTATAGAATACCGTACCATCGAGGTGAGGGCGGCCCAAATTTAATAAAAAATCGCCCGACTGTTCTCTAAGGCAGCTGTAAAACGCGTAAGACCTGAGGCGGTCCTGCAACTTGGGGCTGGGCTAATCCCCGTAAGACCTTGAGTCGCAGTCCGGGCCCTCGTAAGGTACGTGTATGATTGAATGTTACACTCTATGGCTGGACAGTATCCGTAGGTCCTGTGTGTGAGGGAGAGTAACCTACAAAAAAGAAAAAAAAACACAAAAACCTACTGTAAAAAAACAGAATCAAAAAATAATAAAAACAAATTTATAAATAAAAACCCCTTTGTAAGTCTGTACGTCACATTGAAAGGCTTCTCTGAGTAAAGTGATGTCTTTACTTACAGAGGGACCCAAAAAAATACAAAAAATAAATACAAAAAATTATAAAAAAACAATAACTAAATAATACTGGGAGGTAGCATTTTGTTGGTTGGCTACCATCGTAATGAGCGAGGTTGGGGCTCATTACACTAAAATACCCGTGGGGGATACCAGTCCTCTATCGGGCGCGTCCCATGGGAATTGGGCAATGCCCTTCAGTTTTGCCTTCAGCTTACTTGAGGGTAGTGAGGAATTAAATACTCACCGTGAAAAAAAAACTGCTTAAATACAAAAATCTGTGAGAATCAGGAAGTGATCTTAGTACGATATGGTAAAACTTTCTATAAAAAGAGTAAATTCCATCCAAAAGTAAGAAAAAAATCAAAGATACATACAAATTTCAGAAAAAGAGTCATTTTACATAAAAATGTGTTGAAAAATTTTTCAAATCAAGGAAGAACTACCAACATAGTACTCTCCAAACCCCTTAAAATTTAGTTAAAATGTCCATAAATAGGGATATTTGTGTACAATATACGTTATAATTCCCTAAAAGCATTAAAATTCAGTGTCATAACAATGATATTTGTTCTAAACATTAAAAAAACCTTTAAAATTATCTAATAGACTCTTTATAAACTTAGTTTGTGCTCAAAACAACACACAAAAGACCAAACACAAACTCTACATATAAGATTCTTGGTTGGCCACCCACCTACTCAACATACAACAACTCTGATAGATCATCCACCTAACCATTACATAAAACCTTTGATAGACCACCAACACACATGAACAACCTACCTACGTAACATCCAACACTCTTGACTTACCGCCCACCTACTCATCACACAGAGAGACTACGTAACTAACCATTACATAAAACCTCAGATTGACACCCAACATTCATGGAAGACCTACCTACCAAACATACAACTTGACCGACCACCCACCTACACATCACACACAGTACTCTCGATAGATCACTTAACTACCTATTACATAAAGCCTCCGATTGACTCACAGTCCTAACATTCATAAACAACCAACCTCCCAAACATACGACTCAACCACCAACAAAAAACAAGACTTCACGTATAACCACCCATTTAACATACAAGACCAACCACACACCATACAATCATGACAACATGAACAACCCACCTACCACCTACTCAACATTCTACACTCTTGACTAACCACCCACCTACTCAACACACAGATAGACTACGTAACCATCCATTACATAAAACCGTAGATCAACACCCAACATTCATGGATGACCTACCTACCAAACACACGACTTGACCACCTTCCCAAAGCATAAGACTTTGAAGGACCACCTACCAAACATACAAGAACAACCACACACCTTACAGGCATGACCTAACAGTCCACCCACCTACTCAACATATAACACCTCTGATACACCATCCACTTGAACATTACATAAAACTTGTGATATTCCACACAATCACCAAACACACATGACTTAATAGACCAATCCACCTACCTCTGCACACACAATTCCTTAGGACACACTCTACACCCACCACTCATCCTACAGACAAAACTCCTAGAGAACTACCCATCCACCATAAAAAGACTGTTGTCAGACTATCTACTTAACATACAAGACTTTTGATTGACCACTCACCTACTAAACACACACAGTACTCTCGATAGATCACTTAACTACCCATAACATAAAGCCTTTGATTGACTCATAATCCTAACATTCATGAACAAGCAACCTCCCAAACATACGAATTGACCATATTCCCAAAGCATATGAAGGACCACCTACCAAACATACGTACCACACACCATAAAATCATGACTTAACAGTCCACCCTCTGCACACACAATTCCTTAGGACACACCCTACATCCACCACTCATCCTACAGACAAAACTCCTAGAGAACTACCCATCCACCATATAATCATGTTTTAAAATAACATTATTACACTGTAAGATAGGTTTAATATAGCTAAAGACCTAAGGGTTTCCTAAAATTCTCTTTTCTCTAGAAATATGAGAACCGTTGGTGGAAAACTTCCAAACTAAACATAGAAAATAAGAATCAGCGAGTAGTTTCATAGAAATTCTGCTATACAACTAAAAAACTACGAAGAAAATTAGGTTTAAAAACTATGAACATAGAAAACGTTTGGTTAAAAAATGAACATAGATAAAGTTAGGTTAAAAAAATAAACATAGATAAGGTTAGGTTAAAAAATGAACACAGGAAAAGTTAGGTTTTAAAAAAATAAACACAGAAAAAGTTAGGTTAGCAAACATCAGAAAAGTAAGTCTAGCAAACAACCGAAAGGTTGATTGCTATCCTTACTTTTCCGAAAAGTTGTTAAAATTAACAAGAGTCAAAAAATGTCCCATTTTTTGAGTCTTGGTAATTTTAACTAAACTTTTCGGATGTTTGCTAACCTAACTTTTTCTGTGTTTATTTTTTTAAAACCTAACTTTTCCTGTGTTCATTTTTTAACCTAACCTTATCTATGTTTATTTTTTTAACCTAACTTTATCTATGTTCATTTTTTAACCAAACGTTTTCTATGTTCATAGTTTTTAAACCTAATTTTCTTCGTAGTTTTTAGTTGTATAGCAGAATTTCTATGAAACTACTCGCTGATTCTTATTTTCTATGTTTAGTTTGGAAGTTTTCCACCAACGGTTCTCATATTTCTAGAGAAAAGAGAATTTTAGGAAACCCTTAGGTCTTTAGCTATATTAAACCTATCTTACAGTGTAATAATGTTATTTTAAAACATGATTATATGGTGGATGGGTAGTTCTCTAGGAGTTTTGTCTGTAGGATGAGTGGTGGGTGTAGGGTGTGTCCTAAGGAATTGTGTGTGCAGAGGTGGACTGTTAAGTCATGATTTTATGGTGTGTGGTACGTATGTTTGGTAGGTGGTCCTTCATATGCTTTGGGAATATGGTCAATTCGTATGTTTGGGAGGTTGCTTGTTCATGAATGTTAGGATTATGAGTCAATCAAAGGCTTTATGTTATGGGTAGTTAAGTGATCTATCGAGAGTACTGTGTGTGTTTAGTAGGTGAGTGGTCAATCAAAAGTCTTGTATGTTAAGTAGATAGTCTGACAACAGTCTTTTTATGGTTGATGGGTAGTTCTCTAGGAGTTTTGTCTGTAGGATGAGTGGTGGGTGTAGAGTGTGTCCTAAGGAATTGTGTGTGCAGAGGTAGGTGGATTGGTCTATTAAGTCATGTGTGTTTGGTGATTAAGTGGAATATCACAAGTTTTATGTAATGTTCAAGTGGATGGTGTATCAGAGGTGTTATATGTTGAGTAGGTGGGTGGACTGTTAGGTCATGCCTGTAAGGTGTGTGGTTGTTCTTGTATGTTTGGTAGGTGGTCCTTCAAAGTCTTATGCTTTGGGAAGGTGGTCAAGTCGTGTGTTTGGTAGGTAGGTCATCCATGAATGTTGGGTGTTGATCTACGGTTTTATGTAATGGATGGTTACGTAGTCTATCTGTGTGTTGAGTAGGTGGGTGGTTAGTCAAGAGTGTAGAATGTTGAGTAGGTGGTAGGTGGGTTGTTCATGTTGTCATGATTGTATGGTGTGTGGTTGGTCTTGTATGTTAAATGGGTGGTTATACGTGAAGTCTTGTTTTTTGTTGGTGGTTGAGTCGTATGTTTGGGAGGTTGGTTGTTTATGAATGTTAGGACTGTGAGTCAATCGGAGGCTTTATGTAATAGGTAGTTAAGTGATCTATCGAGAGTACTGTGTGTGATGTGTAGGTGGGTGGTCGGTCAAGTTGTATGTTTGGTAGGTAGGTCTTCCATGAATGTTGGGTGTCAATCTGAGGTTTTATGTAATGGTTAGTTACGTAGTCTCTCTGTGTGATGAGTAGGTGGGCGGTAAGTCAAGAGTGTTGGATGTTACGTAGGTAGGTTGTTCATGTGTGTTGGTGGTCTATCAAAGGTTTTATGTAATGGTTAGGTGGATGATCTATCAGAGTTGTTGTATGTTGAGTAGGTGGGTGGCCAACCAAGAATCTTATATGTAGAGTTTGTGTTTGGTCTTTTGTGTGTTGTTTTGAGCACAAACTAAGTTTATAAAGAGTCTATTAGATAATTTTAAAGGTTTTTTTAATGTTTAGAACAAATATCATTGTTATGACACTGAATTTTAATGATTTTAGGGAATTATAACGTATATTGTACACAAATATCCCTATTTATGGACATTTTAACTAAATTTTAAGGGGTTTGGAGAGTACTATGTTGGTAGTTCTTCCTTGATTTGAAAAATTTTTCAACACATTTTTATGTAAAATGACTCTTTTTCTGAAATTTGTATGTATCTTTGATTTTTTTCTTACTTTTGGATGGAATTTACTCTTTTTATAGAAAGTTTTACCATATCGTACTAAGATCACTTCCTGATTCTCACAGATTTTAGTATTTAACCAGTTTTTTTTTCACGGTGAGTATTTAATTCCTCACTACCCTCAAGTAAGCTGAAGGCAAAACTGAAGGGCATTGCCCAATTCCCATGGGACGCGCCCGATAGAGGACTGGTATCCCCCACGGGTATTTTAGTGTAATGAGCCCCAACCTCGCTCATTACGATGGTAGCCAACCAACAAAATGCTACCTCCCAGTATTATTTAGTTATTGTTTTTTATAATTTTTTGTATTTATTTTTTTGTATTTTTTTGGGTCCCTCTGTAAGTAAAGACATCACTTTACTCAGAGAAGCCTTTCAATGTGACGTACAGACTTACAAAGGGGTTTTTATTTATAAATTTGTTTTTATTATTTTTTGATTCTGTTTTTTTACAGTAGGTTTTTGTGTTTTTTTTTTCTTTTTTGTAGGTTACTCTCCCTCACACACAGGACCTACGGATACTGTCCAGCCATAGATTGTAACATTCAATCATACACGTACCTTACGAGGGCCCGGACTGCGACTCAAGGTCTTACGGGGATTAGCCCAGCCCCAAGTTGCAGGACCGCCTCAGGTCTTACGCGTTTTACAGCTGCCTTAGAGAACAGTCGGGCGATTTTTTATTAAATTTGGGCCGCCCTCACCTCGATGGTACGGTATTCTATAGAAACTCACACAGAGCTGGAGATATCCGTTTATAAATTGTAGTTATGTAAACTCACAAAAGTGTCCATATTATAACAGAATTTACTTTACAGATTGTTTTTTAAAGGTTGACGGTAAAAGAGTTTACTTAAAACTAACTTAACATTACTTACCTGGCGTAGGAGTTACCGTGATTAAGAAGAAGGTTCGTCCAGTACGAGGTTTTTACATTGCACTACGGTCGGGTTGAGCCCATCCAATGCCGTAAATTGGGTTTCTACGGGCATGTTAGTAACCATGGGTTACAATCTCATTCCATCGTTTTTTTTAGTAGTTGGAAGTATATAATCTTTATATTATTAACAATAAGAACCAAGCTGATATTTCGCCTTTGTGACACAAGCGATAAGATTGATGTGGTGAGCCACATCCTGTAACAGTGTGGTACTGCTCAAAGTATTACTCGTAGACTTTGCATGTACATTGAAACTGCTAAAGGACCCGGTTATTTACAAATATTTACAAATATTACAAATTTACGGATAAGTTATGTACAAATCTTCATATATACAAAGAAACTGTCCAATATTTTAGAAAGGTTCCGATTTAGTGGGATTGGCGCCATTAGTGCAAGTTGAACAGGATGTGGGAAAGGAAGGAGTGGTGGGGGAAGGGAGTGGTGGTATTCAGTTATGGAGAGGATAGATTGAGGAACGTTGTGTTTATTTTGTAAGGTACGTTTTTATTTTAGTTTTGGTTTTTTAGTTGTGTAATCATGGTCATGCTCTAAAGATCGTTTTTTACTAATTAAATGGTGTCCGTAGGCCAAAGTATCAATACCGTTTTCCAAAATGTAGCGTTTGTCGTCAAAGGGGGAAAGTGATAATTTTGAAATGTGTTGAGTGTGAATGTTATGTTTTTCACTACGGATATTTAGAGCGGATGTAGTTTTTAACGAATGATTTAAAAGACAGTCTTTGTACATTTCATGTTTTAGTTGTTTTTTTATTGCGACTCGGGGGACGCCTTTAGCCACCTTCTTTTCCTCTAGATCTGAGTTTAAAACAGAGTAGCATTTCACTCTCAAGCCAATTATTTCCCTAGCTGGATTTGAATTTAACTCGTCTTTAAATTTTCCTAGCGCTTTTTTGTTTACATTACTATAACATGGGTGGGTATTTGGGTAGTCTGAAGTATCAAAAAGATGTAATTCATTTTTCATGTCCGCATAGACATCTGGAGTATATACATTGTAAAATAAAGAATCTGTATCAGTCATGCAAAGCTTAACGTTTTTTCCATACTTTGTAATTGCCCAATTGTAGTGAAAATTGTACATTATTAATTTTGAAATTTCTAAGACTGTGAACCCGACATAAATGGGTCTGTTTAAGAAGATGGTTTGTTTTTTTAAAGCCAATCCAGCGATATCTTTATTGTAAGCAAAGAAAGTCTTGAGTCTGGGACTAGCTGTCCATTTAACCAATTGCTTTTCGTTAGTGACCAATTTAAAATCAATACGCGACCTAACATTTTCCAAACTCTTTCCATATGTCGCGTTATTCATTAATTTGAAAAAATCTTTTTCAAAGTTATTTTTAGACTGTTTTCTTTTTTCGGTATTGAAGTTAATAAATGAGGCTAGCCATGGAGACTGTTTAAAGCTAAGAACTCTATGTATTTTGGTCAGTACAAGTCCAAGTTCGAGGTAAAGTTTCAAAGTGCGGTAGTGTACAACGTACTTGGTTTTGTCAGAGAGAGTAGTCAGTAGTTTTTCAGTCTTGGGAGGTTTATAGTCGAGTTCGTCTAGCAAGTCCCTACAGTAGGGGGAAAGCATGTCGTATGTCACCACTTTTCGTTCGGGGGCCAGTGGAAAGTCTGAGTGTAAGTCGTGTAGGTGGTCAGGGTAGTGTAAGTCGACTTCTAAAATATATCCAATGTCAGAGTCGTCGGGTACTTTTGTAAAGTCAATGTCTTGAGGGTCGATCCACTTAAAATCAGACTCTGGGAGTCTATCTGACATACTTGTCCCGTACAAATTATTACAGTCAAGATAAAGTAGGTAATTAGTGGGTTTTGATGAGTCAAAGTCAGGAAGGTAAGGGTTGTTGGCCTGGGCGTACCGGTTAGGTATCATGGAGACACCGCCCCGGATCCCAGACTCAACAAACAGGTGCTGGTCAATGTCTGTAAGTAGTTCGAGTTTTATGTCTGTCATCTTTAGCATGGAATTCCATGCCAGTCCGGGGGCAGAGTAGACGTTACATGGGTCAATCCCGTAGTAAGTCATACTGGTCGTTCTAAAGTTTTCAAACACGTCGGCAAGTAATAGTACGTCTGTCAGTAGGTACAGGTCGTGGTACTGTTTCAAAGTTGTCATACCAAAGGTTGACCACACAGTCTGTGCGTGTGTATAGTCTTCGTCGGATATAGGTGTTTTGGTTAAGTCATTGTAGAACGCCTCCTTGGGAGGCAGTTCAGTATCATTAAATTTTGATTCGTCTGTCATGTACGTGTATGGAAAGACGCCTTTGCGTAGAAGTAAGTCAGTGTTGGTCATACACTGCCCTAAAATTTTGAATTTGGAAGCCCCGTCAGAAACTAGGTTGGACACGAGTGTGTCCAAAGAGGCGTTTAGGAACTGTAAGGAATCCAAAAATCGTAAAGATTCAAGGGTGACTGAAATGTACCGCTCACTGGTTGTAGCGATACATGACAGTTTTTCTTTTTTGAATGTGCCTAGCCCTTGGATCAAGTGGTGGCAGTCATAACCTCTGAGGTTATGGAAAAAGACTGGAATGTGTTTAGGTACTTGGTAGTTTAAGTTACATGAATTGTGGGCGGGTCCCAAGAACTCACCCGTTAGGTGATTATGATTGGCTACTTTGTCTCCGTGTAAAGGTTTTTGACAAAGGTGACAGGTGGTAGCATTTTGGAAAATAATTTTGTCTTGTGGAGTCATTTTAATAGGAATGTTTTTATGAATAATTGGTAAGAGCTCTTTAGACTCTGCAATCAAACAATTTAGAAAAGTATCTACAACGTCGGGGCTGCTATAGACTTTGGGTTGTTTTACTGGTTTGCCATCACTGTCAATAATTACATAGCAAAAACCAGAGGGGACGTGATGGGCAGTGTTGGTAGTGTGTGAAGTAGTAGGGTCGTTCAGTGCTGTGTCGATTGGAACGACAAAGGACTCAAAGTCACAGTATATTGTGAATGGGACTTTATGAGTTAGAGTAAAGTTTGTAAAGGACATGTATTTGTCGTCATCAGTTGGTAGTCTAGTCTTTTGTGCACCGTGTGGTGAACACAAAGGTAAGTGGTTAGTAAGTAAGTCTTGGCTAGAAAATCTGTGTAGGCAGTAGTCACAGTAGAACCTAACACCGTTATGTTTAGTCAAGTGGGTTAAAAGTCGGGACATGTCAGTGATCAGACAGTAGTGGGAGGTAGTGTCATTAGTCAGTAGTGACAAGTTTACATGTTGAGCTCTAAATTTTTCTTTGGTTATTCTTAGGGGGTAAATTTCGTCTTTTTCAAATCCAAAGACATTTACAGAGATAGCAGGGTTCAGTTTTTCAAAGTTATCTAAATCGGTAATTTTGACAGGATAGCTAATCCCAGACATGTTTAATTTAGATTCTAATATTTCATAATAGCTTACTCGCCTATGTTTATCGGGGTACAAATGGGCAAGTACAGAGTACAGGAAACATTTTTGATCGTCGTTCTTAATATTTATAATTCCATGCATAGAGTTTGAAATTTTTTTCGGGGTGGGTATGTAAGAAGAAGCGTACAAGGGTTGAAATTTAACAATGAACAGATCTAGGCGTAAAACGTTTTCAAGTACCCACCCACTACCCTGGCTAATCCACTTAGCCACGCTTTCTAAAATTTTGTCGGTAGCTTCAGAGTATTGAGTATCTAGAGAATCGGAAGGTAACAAAGGTCGGGTTTTACCGTGAAAGAATGGAGTTGTAGTCATTTCTTCGTTGTTTATTGTTTTGGTGAATTTAATTTGGACCGCGATGTACCATTTGACTCCCCCGAGCCTGTTTAGGTGTTTATTTATTTCGGACATAATTTTATTTTTATGTTCAGTAAGTACGTTAAGGAGATCGGAACCGGAAGTATCAAATTGACGGGAAATGGTGACTAGGTTATCGTTAATGGCAAAGGATTCCATGGTTAGGATACAATGAAATTTACTTTAAATTGATTATTAAATTAAAGTAAAAAAGCAAGGATATTCAAACGTTAGTCAATCAAATAAAACGTAAGGAATAGTTATACTGTATACGGGACTTAATCTCAGTATATCACTTTCGAAATACCGTACAGAGAACGGCGTCCAAAATATAAATTACAAGAATAAAGTTAAAGTAATTAATATCGAGTAGGAGCAAAGTGAAGACACGTCTGATCAGTGCGAGCGCAAGAGCAGAAGTGAGAAAGATTACTTGTGTTGTTCAGTGAAGTAGGGATGGATGGGGGAGGGGAGGGGAGGTGGGAGGGGAGGGGGGAGGGGGCAATCAGGTCACGCGCCTGTCCAGACATGAAAATCCGATTACGTCATCCGGTGTAGTACTGTTTTAATAAATGTTCAGAAGGAATCATATACAATATTAATTAATTGTACTATATTATTAAAAGACATTGTGCAAATAAAAGACAACGTACGGGATGTAAAATATTGCTTGTGGTAATGGAAGTGGTTTCGATAAGAAAAGTGCGCGAGAACTATTGGACTGCCAGTGCACCGAGCAGAGGAAGTGAGATACGGTTTGTGAAGTGGTAGTGAATTAGTCCTTGAGTGTCGCTATAGTACAAAGGAAGGAATTTTTGAGTATAGGAAGTGAAGGTGGGTGTACTAGTTTCGTTATGTAGGGGGACTGATAGGTTCTGGATAGGAACGTGGATAGGAAGTGAGGTAAAGGGGGGGAGTCCACAGAATTGATAATGAAAGTGACTGAAAATAAGTAATGTATGAAGCTGGCCTAGGTACCATGTACACGCATGCAAAGGTGGACGAAAATAGGAAATTGTTATAGTACATGATGATAGTTAATGAAAGAAAACATATTATACTAAGATGTGAAGCTTGTGACCAATAACGGAAGCGGATGTGGTAAAGCCCGGCCACCAGTAGACTTTGTAAGTACAGTTAAAGTAATTTAGGTTGGATAGTCCGGTAGGCATGAGGGCTCTAGGGTAAGAGCGTACAAAGTTAAGTTAAGCTAGCGTATTACGTTTAGAGGATGTCGGGTGTGTTTGATATGAAGGTATCCATACGAATTTAACCGGAAGTAGATGGGAGGGGGTAGAAGGACCCTAAAGTTAACAATGTATTAAATAAAAATAAAAAATAAGTAAATAATTAATATAAATAATAGCTGTCCCTTAATTTTTAAATAAAACGTGTATTGCGGGTTGCCTAGAGTGTTAAGTATGTACCCAACCGTGATTAGATATTTTTAACGGAAGTATGTAGGTAACAATGTTTGTTAAAGGAAGCCGCAGATGAGTGGGAGTACCCGAACTTAAGAGCGCATGTTATATAAGAAAGCTAGGTTAACAGTGTATTTATTAAAAATTCAGAACAATTAAATTCAAAATTCATTTAAATAGGTAGGCTAACAGTGCGTGTGAGAAAGATTACTTGTAAAGTAGGGAGGGAGGGAGGCAACCAATCAGAGCGTAGCATTTGGGTCACACGCCTGTCCAGACATGAAAACCAGTCTGACGCCCGGAGTCCTATACCCGAGTTTCGCAGCCGCTGTATGAGTGGTGACGTAACGCGCTTGTCCACCGAGCACAAGTCCTCGCACATGCGCGCCAGACCAGCAGCCGACGCGTATATCGTAGGCTAAGAGCGTACGAAGGTAGCCGACAGTCGCCGGAAGTACCCGAAAGCATTTTATATAGTATAAGGTGGGAAAGGCTGCCATCTTGGGGAAAAGTGCATTTTATATAGTGTAAACGAGGGAATTTGAGGGAAATTTGGGAAGGGGAATTACCACCAGGGACTTCCCTTCCGAAGGCGCCATGTTTCTGAATGGATGCGTTTAGTATTGCTAAGCTTTGTCACCAGGTGTGCATTTGCACAGAGTAAAATCGACATTTGTTATAGTGCATATACGAAATATTGCATTTGTTATAGTGTATATATGAGTAGAGTAACAACGCGCATGCGCGCTGGACCAGCAGCTGATGTGTACGAAGGTAGCCGACGGTAATAATCGAAGTTTAAAAGTGTATTTATTATAGTACATATATAAAAGGTCACCATCTTTTTACATTTTATATAGTATAACGGGGAAAAGATTAGGAGTGTATTTTATATAGTATAACAAGGGAAATGCCGCCATCTTGAAAAAATTTCATTTTATATAGTATGATGTGGGAATTTGGAGGGAAATTTAGGGAGGGAATTTTCCCACTGTGGGTTGGTAATATTAATTAATTAAAAGGTAGCGCCTTCATTTTCCGTGATACTACAGAGACCTGGATCTCGCTCTCTCCCCTTTTGTCTACTCCTAAAGGTGTACAATACCCTGAGCCACCTTATGAAAGTATATCCAGAAAAGCAGTTTAAAAGAAAATTGTATACCTGGCTCTTGAATAATCCATTTTATAGTTTTAATGATTTTCTCTCAATGGATTTGATAGTGTTTTGAGGGTTGTAATATAGTGGTATATTTAATTTTTATTATTTAACAAACTTAATTATGTCAAGTTCAATGTAAACGGTGTGTCACATGTTTGTAATTTCATTGTTATACTGTGACTGAAAATTATTGTGATTTCTTTTTAGATCATTTTAGACTACATTGACTAGGTATTATTACTGTTTAATGACATTGTCAATGATGTAACCATCCTTACGGCAAACAAAATTATTATTATTAATATTATTATAATTATTATTACCCCTATAAAGTAACCAATTCACTATTTTCCTCATGACACTATTTGGGAGTATGCAATCTGTTAGATTAAGTGTTTCCTAACGGTCGGATCGGTCACAGAGGTACCGTTGAGTGGTTGGCTAGATCACCGGATCTTAATCCACTAGATTTTTGAGTGGGCTTCTTAAAAGAAAATGTGTACAAAACTAAAGCAGTCAAAATTGTGGATTTGAAAACTCATTTATTAGAAGAAGCTAGAAAAATTACATCCTGAATGCTACAAAA
The DNA here is from genome assembly GCA_035578905.1 of Stictocephala bisonia. Taxonomy (NCBI): domain Eukaryota; kingdom Metazoa; phylum Arthropoda; class Insecta; order Hemiptera; family Membracidae; genus Stictocephala; species Stictocephala bisonia. The sequence continues at coordinate 27,012 of JAQJVL010005112.1, forward strand.
TATGACTACAGTAGGTTTTTATCACAGACTAGCACATTGCCAACAAGAATTCGGTGCGTAGTTTGAGCATCTCATCTAAAAAGGGTTATTTTTTCCCATAGATAATTTAATTTATGGAATAACTGTGTTCCAAAAAGTGTAATTTTTTATCAGAATAACTTACTTGAATCCATGAAATTGCGGAGAAATAATATTGATCAAATTAGTTACTTTGAAATTCAAATGATTGCTACTCTGGAAAGGATAAACCTTTGGAAGTACGATTTGCAGCAATTAATTTCTCTTGAATTTGATACCAAACTCTACCTAGGCTTACATTGAAGATTTTTGTTCAACTCCTCTCGGGCCGTTGCCCTGAAAAGATATAGTGTCAAAAAGTAGGTTATTCGTAACCATGATGATTTACAAGATTTCACTTTTACTAGTTAACTCATACAAAAGTTGTGAAAGCATTTCCATATTTTGGTGATTCATAATGTTCTCACCTCACTTCAGCAGCACATTCTACTAACAAAAATAAAGAAAAAATGTTATGTAAACATAGGTCTGAAAATACTTTGTTAGCATATTACAACCAGTCAAACAATTACTTAAGAATCATGGTTAAAGATTGAAATAAAATTGTACACAACTTATGGAAAGATAAATTTGAACGGAAATATCATGATTTCTAATGTAATTTGACATGAGAAAATTAAAGAAACAGGGTATCTTAGTTTAAACTAAAGATACTAAACTATATCTTTAGTAGTTTTTAAGTAATTTGGGTTTAAATGCAAACAATTGGGGGCAAGAAACTCCGTTTTTTTTACGTTTAGTGTACAATAACGTTGTTAAAAGTGTAATAAAGTCATAAAAATGTCATACATTATTTGTAGAAAATTTTATTCTGAGGAGATTGCTGTAAGCTAAGTAAAAAACAACACATAAATAAGTACACAAATTTAACTTTATTAAGTATAATACATAAGTTGACACGGCTGTTGAGTTACCAGGCTATACATTATATTGGAATGATAGACTATACAAAGGTGGTGGTGGGGTTGCTGCTTTCATTAACTCTAATCTAAATGCTACTGTTTTGCAACTTTCTGACACCTCCTTAGCAACTCGTCCTGAATTTATGTTCTTTGAAGTTCGTGTTACTAGAACACCTATGTTAGTTGGTGTGTGTTATAGAGCACCTGGCCTGGGATTTCTCGACGAATTTGAACATGTCATACTAGATTTAATGGTTCGGTACAGTCATGTCATTGTCATGGGTGACTTTAACTCTAACTTACTAGGACCAGCTACTCACGACCAGACCTATTTGACGACTATGTTCCACTCTTGTGGTATGACTATATTACCATTACAAGCCACCCACCACACTTCTACTTGTAACACCTGGCTGGACGTCATGGCTATCAGTGACTCAACCCATATCGTTCATCATGGGCAGCTCTCAGTTCCTGGCCTCTCAAAGCACGACCTTGTCTTCTGTGTTTACAGGCTGCTCCCTCCAAAACCTCATCCTCAAATAATTCGCTATAGGTATTATAAAGGCATTGACTTTATAAAGTTTCATGAGGATGCTCTGAGAGTTCCCTGGGATGAAATTATCTCAGGTAATGATGTTGATAGAATTATCATTGAATTTAATAGAGCCATTATCACATTATTTGATAAACACACACCGATTACTACTAAACGGGTTACAAGGAAGCCGGCCCCTTGGATCACAGACCACATTCGGCAGCTGCAAAGACAGAGGGATTCTGCTTTCCACAAGGCTAAACGGACCAAAATCCCTGATAATTGGATTGCTTATAAAAGACTAAGAAAAAAGTTCAACAGCAGTTTTGTAATGCAAAAATTCGTTTCTTCTATAACTCTTTCTCAAATAAAAAATCAAGTAAAACTATGTGGTCTAAAGTCAAACAACTTGGAATTAGTAAATCTACTCCAAAGCATCCTATCTCTCTTGATCTAAATGTTATAAATGATTATTTTGTCAATATCCCTGTTGATGTGACCAGGGCTCAGAACTATTACAGGGAGCTCACTGTTGCTCCTCTGGTTGTCCCTTGCCGTCATCAGTTCTCTTTCACTGCTGTAACAGAGTCTGATGTGCTGAGGGCTGTCTTGAGACTTACAAGCAACGCAGTAGGTGCAGATAACATTCCAATTAAATTTATCAAAGATTCACTTTCAGTTACACTTCAATTCAATTACACTTCCAGTTATTACATCAATCTTTAACAAGTCTTTAAGTCTATCAGTTTTCCCAGCTGCCTGGAAAAACGCCATTGTACGTCCTTTGCAGAAAAATACTTCACCCACATCACCTTCTGACTACAGGCCCATCAGTATTCTTCCCGCCCTTTCTATATGCCTTGAAAGAATTGTCCATAATCAAATGTCCTCTTACATTGAACATAACAATATACTGTCAAATATTCAATCTGGCTTCCGACCTCAGCACAGCACCACAAGTGCCCTTCTCAAAATAACCGAGGACATTCGATCTGCAATGGATAAAAGACAGGGAACTGTTTTAACACGCTTTGATTTCTCAAAGGCATTTGATTGCGTATATCACCCACTCCTTCTTTTTAAACTCAAGGCTGTTGGTTTCTCGGAGAGTTGCGTCGGTTGGGTTGAGTCTTATTTGTCGAATCGCCGTCAGTGTGTGAAGACGTACAACTATGAGTCCTGCTGGAGGCCTGTCACCCGAGGGGTGCCTCAGGGCTCTGTTTTAGGTCCATTGCTGTTTTCACTGTACATTAACGATGTAACTACTGTCATACAACACTCACATTGCCACTTATACGCCAACGATCTACAGATTTATCAAAACTTTCCCATTTCCAACTTTCAAAATACTGTAAATGATACTAATATCGACATTACTTCTATTATTTCTTGGGCTCACAGACATGGTTTAAAACTTAACGAAAGCAAGACTCAGATTATCGTTATTGGATCTTCTAGACTTATACCTAAAATTGACTTGACAAGTGCCCCTAAGTTGAAGATAATGGACCACTATCTTGATTACAGTGATAAAGTGAAGAATTTAGGACTGTTGATAAACAGGAGTTTGGGTTGGAAGGATCAGATCGTTGATACTTGTAACAAAGTGTTTTCTGGAATTCACAGTCTTAAACGATTTGCTCCTTATTTACCTATTGACATGAAAGGTTTTTAGGTAGGACTCTGATTTTCCCATATTTTAACTACTGTGACATTGTGATGGATGACGTGACCGTTGAACTCTCTGATAAATTGCAGCGTGCACAGAATTATTGTATTCATTTCATCTTCAATTTAAGGCGTGATGCTCATGTCTCACCCTTCTTCAATCATTTATCTCTCCTTAAACTTAAGGAGCTCCGACAGTATCACGCTCTTACTTTCCTGCACGCTGTATTAAAAACTGGTTCACAATAGGTACATATTTGATTGTTTTAAGTTTCTTTCCCAGATCAATTCTCATTCCACTCGATATGGATCTTCTAAGCTGTCTATTCCCCATCATAACTCAATGTTTCTCAATAAATCATTTACGGTTTCAGTCTGTCGTTCATGGAATTCCCTTTCTGACAGCTTGAGAAATATGGATGATAGTGCTGGTTTTAGGGCTTGCTTGAAGGACCTACTTTTGTGGGCCTCGCGGGAGTGATGGGGGTGTGGGGCACTGTTTTCATGGCGGATTACCTGAGCGAATGAGTGTGTGAGAATGAAATTTATTATATTAATTTGTAAGTATGTTAGATTATTGTAACTATTAAATTGTATTAGTTGCATGTTTATAATTTTTCAGTTTTTTATTGTCTTTTATTAGTAGTTTACGCTTTGTAAATAAAGTTTTGTTTGAATTTTAGTTTGAAATTATATTTTATGTTGTTTGTATAGTTTTATACAAGGTTGAGTGGAAGAGAGGACTTCGTAGTCCTAACCCCGCCTTTAAATAAAGACATTCATTCATTCATTCATAAGTAATTGCAAGGAAAGAATTAGATGAAGATAATAAAATTGTAATGTTAGTGTCCAATTAATAAATTATTTTTTATTATTAAAGTAAAAATAGTATAGACATAAATAACATTTTAACAAATGAATAATTAATTTTCCTTTACTCTCTACTGTGCAACATTATATATCATAATATTATTTTAACTTCTTAAGTTGATAACACTTAAACAACAGCTGATCAACTATGCTTTTCTAATTATTATGTCTGACTTGTGTTTTTGGTAGTAATGACAAGCTACAAAATGCTAGTACATATACGTGACGTCTTAATACACGAATAGGAGTTTCGCAACCATTAGTGTGGAGGTAACTTAAAAATTGAAATGAATTTTACCCATTTCATAAACAAAAGGTCCAACATCTAAAACCAGGGGATAGTCCACTTTGTTTGGAGTTTGGTAATTTTTTTATTACTAATCAACAACTCTACAAGCGTATTTTATTAACGGATAAGGCCAATTTACTAGAGATGGTGTCAACAACTTGCTTAATGAGCATTTATGGACAGAACAAAATCCTCGTGAGGTAGCGGAACAGAAATTTCAACACCGATTTAGTGCCAATGTTTGATGTGGTGTTTTACACATTCAGCTAACTGGTCCGATAATATTACCTGGTCGCCTAAATGCTGAATTTTATTTGCACTTCCTCCAAGAAGAGTTGCCGCGGCTGTTTGAGGATGTTCCATTACATATTAGATGAAACTTGCACTTCCAGCATAATGGAGCACCACACCATGTTTCTCGTGCACTTACCGCTAACTTACATAATAAATTCACTAAAAAATTAGTTGGTCGTGGAGGGCTGTAATCTTGAACACCAATATCGCCAGGTCTATCTTATCGGATTATTGTGTCTGGGGAAGGATGAAAGACAAGTGTTAATTCTCTGGAAGAATTAATTGCCCTTATTATGGATTCGCTTACATAGATAAAGGGGTAAATTAAGGAAAGCGATACAAGCATTGTAGTGCACGAACGTGCTTTAAAATGAATTAATGATGATGGCCTCATTTTTATACATTTCTTATAAAAAAGGTGTGTAAAGTTAATCCAAATCAATTATTTTTCTGTTAAATTACCTACATGTTATACTAAATAAAGTTAAACTTTTGTACTTATTTATGAGTTGTTTTTTACTTAGCTTACATCAATCTTCTCCGAATCAAAATCTCTACAAATAATGTATGAAATGTTTATGACTTTATTATCCTTCTAACAACGTTATTGTAGACTAAAAGTAAAAAAACGGAGTTTCTTGCCCCAATGTCTTGCATTTAAACGCAAAACAATTAAATATTACTTAAGATACAGTTCTGAAACCTATTTATTAAGCTTTCTCATCTTAAATTACATTAGAAATCTTTATATTTCAGTCCGAATTTATCTTTCCATAAGTTGTGTACAATGCTATTTCACTCTTTATCCATGATTCTTACCGTGATGTTTGACTGGCTGTAATTCACTAATGAAGTGTTTTCAGACCTATGTTTACATAACATTTTTTCTTTATTTTTGTTAGTAGAATGTGCTGTTGAAGTGTGGGGAGAACATCATGAATCACCTTGCATGTCTGTCTGATAGTCCAATGGTGCAAGTAGATTTACATCGTCAAATTATTTTGGACTGAAGCTCTTTTTGAACAGTTCTGAATAGTATTAGAAATTATGATAGACCATAATATTGCTATGGAAGAGCTAATTTTTAATAGCTACATTAAAATTTAAGGAGTATTGACTGGACTCCTGTTTATAGTTTAGTCAACATTGACTGAGCTGTTGAAAAATTTTATGAATTATGTGAAAAATAAGTAAATATGTGTCACTTGAGAACTACCCATTCTTTACTGAATCTTATGTTTGTAAAGCCATTAGTGAATTGAAGTCCAAAAGAGCATCTGGTCCATACCCTTTGTCAGGCCCGTAGCTAGGCCCTTGGAGGCCCCGGGGCAGAAAGTCCATTCGGGGCCCCCCTTTGTTATATATTTCGCACTTTTTTTAATTAATAGATATAAGCATACAGTAATTGGATCTTTAGGCTTAGAATTTATGTGCATTTTTTTTATTATTATCCTATTATTATTATTATTATTACCTTTTTTTCTTATTAAATCTATAATACTTAATTGTTTGCATAAACTATGTTTACAAATTTCTACGGTAAGTCATAAACTGGTAATGATTTTATATGCAAATTTGTATGACTCCTGGCCCTGGTGCCATTAGTTTGGTTTTTAGAACCATTATTTTTTCAGCTTACCATTGTGATTGGTATTCTATTTATAGTGCTGAAAGGAAAATTAAAAACATAATTATTTTTTCAAATGTTATTCACAATAGATAATAAATATATAAAGACATAAGTGCTGATGTCTTAAAACTTTTTAGTCTCTTCTTAGGCCTACATCCAAGCAATATAGTTTAGTAGATAAACATACAAGTAATATCATTAATTATGTAATACCTTTGAATACACAATAAATTGTATATTTATTTATGGTGTTTATGGTAATACTGGTAATACCATTGATTATATATGATCAATGGTGGTAATACCCACTCATTCTCAAGTTTAAAATTGCCCAACTAGTTTGATAGTGAGAATGCAACTGAACTTACTAAAAAGACTTTCTTCTTGACTTGACACTAGCAAAAACATCAATAATTCGGTCAAAATCTATTTTTCGGGCTCTGTCATTTTCAATAGACAAAAGAGCCAAATCAGTGAGACGTTGTTGGGACATGGAGCTTCGCAGGTAGTTTTTGATGAGTTTTAATTTTGAGAATGATCTCTCTGCTTTGGCTACTGTCACAGGGACTGTGAGGTACATAAAGCATGCTGTTAGTACATCCGGGTAGGTTGATGCTAGGGAACTGTTTTCAATGAGTAGGAGATTTGAAACTTCTTTTACTTCTTTGAAATCCTTTAATTTGGATTGAAAAGCATTCCTTACTGATAAAATCTGAGCTTTGAACAATGGCGTTACATCATCTGAAAATCTGCTTACAAAATTATCAGCTTCACAACGCAGTTCTTCATCTGAACATGAGGCCAGGAAAGAAGGGTGAACAATTTTATAGGCATCAATCACTTGCTTCATGCCTTTAAAACGGTTGTCAATTTGTGACACTATAGTATCAACCATTGGGAAGAATATTGTCACTCTGAAATTGCTTTTAGGATCTGTCAGTCTTTGGTCTTCACAAAGTTCATCAAAGTGCTTTTTTACCTTTCTTGCACGTTGGCTAATAAATTCATGGGTAATCGTAATCCCCCATTTTGAACATACTTCTTCTGCTTCACTACAGACTTCTTCAAAGGACCAACGAAGTTCGGTTACTTTCAATAAAGCATTGCCTAGGAGATCGTACGCTGTCATTAAATCAATAGATTCCGTTTGCAAGGATTTTGAGGCAATGTTTATTTCCCCTAATACTTTGCACTGGACAGTCAAGACCAAAACAAAACTAAAAGATTCTAACCTTTTTTTGAGCCCCTCAGCTTCATTCCTTTCCTTTGGCTTTTTGCTTGTCAAAATTATTTTATTTAAGGCTTTCATTACATCACCGAACCTTTCCTTTAAAGCGTACACAGCTTCATATCTCCCTGCCCAACGTGTAGGGTTTAAAGTCTTTAATGTTACCTTGTCTTTAGGACCAGGAGCCTTCGGATTCTCTGTACAACCAGAAACGACTTTTAGTTCTTGCCACCGAACAATGCTGTGGCCAAAAAAACTGTAAATATTTTGCACCGTCTCAAAAAATTGTGCTATTTCTCGATTGCATTCAACGGCATCTTTAAGAACCAGATTCAAATTATGGCTGGCACAGTGAATGAAATAGGCATGGGGTGCAAGTTCTTGGATTCTCTTTTGTACTCCATTATACACACCACTCATGACCGATGCACCATCGTATCCTTGTCCTCTGCATTTTGTTATGTCAAGGCCTTTTTCTGAAATTGATTTTATGATGACGTCTTCTAGCCCCGAAGCGGTTTGGTCAGTAACTGCTGTGAAAGATGTAAACGTTTCACAAATTCTCAACTCACAAGGTTTTCCGAGTTGGTCATGGTCAATCTTTACATAGCGAAAAACTTCGCTTAGCTGATCTACTTTACTTACATCTTGTGTTGTGTCGTAAATTATGGAGAAAAAAGGCGCACTCAAAAGCTCTTCTTTAATTCCACTAAGCACTTCACTAGCCATCAGAGAAATAATTTCATTCTGAATTGTTGGACTGAGATAATTAACAGTACCACTAGGCCTTGTAATTAGATCTTCTAGGATAGTGTCATATTTTGACAGCAATTCAATCAATGATAGAAAATTACCTTTATTTCTATCAGTGATATGCCAACTGTCTCCACGAAAAGGAAGGTTGCATGTTGCCAACATAAGGGAGACATCTAAGACCCTCTTCAAAACTTTCCTCCAAAAATTCCGCTCCTCCTTCAAACCTTTTTCTAGTGCATCGTCTATTGAGCCATGACGTCGCCATTGCTCATAAACCAAGCAGGAATCAGCATGGTGCTGTGAATTCTCATGTGTCTTTATGCGATCAGACAAATGTTTCCAGTCCCTTAATCCTGAATCCCATCCTCCTACAGGTCCTTTCTGGGGAAACAACCAGCAAGGTTGGCAATAAACACAATCCAATTTGGACGAATAGCACAACCAAGTTCTTTTCAGTTTGAGCCCAGACTTTGACTTCAGGGTAAAATAATTGTCTGAAAAGGACCTACCTTGTTTTCCATCATATGGAAATGGGCCAACTGGTTGATAGGGTCCTAATTCAATAATTCGTTTTTTCACCTCTGGATCGATGATCTGGTCTGGAAAATGGGGTTCTCCGGTGTTTAAACAAGTTTCATTAATTTTATTCGTCCGGCTACATTCCACCTGTAAGTAGATTGCAATGCATTAGTATTTTTTTCTTACAAACATGATCATAACAATAGGGACTTACTGTAATTCCATGTTTACATGGAAGTAATACTGTTTACTTCCATGTAACCATGGAATATTTTATCGTAAATATTCCATGTTTAGGGCGATAAAACAGCATATGTTGTTATGTTGAAAAATATAATATAAGTATTCTGTACTTGGCATGTCTACTTACTTGATCATTTACGCCGATCAGTTCACTGCTTGACGTAGGACTTGTTGGAGGTTTGGCACAATTTTCTTGTTGATGCCCTAGCCCTAGGCATGTTACTTCTTCATCAATACTTTCTTCAGCGTTATCTTGAGCTGTAACTTCCTTTTCAATCTCATTTCCTGGGACTGAGGCTGCAATAAAAAATAGCAAGTCAAAATATCATTTAGTTACATATAACATATAATTTAAAGCCAATTTTAATAACATTGTAAAGATATAACAAAACCTCTTTCACCTGCATTGGAAAAACATACTATTAGGACTAAATCTGCCGAGCCCAATTTTAGTACATAGCCTAGCTCAGCCTAGCTGATGCTGATGTACCTATACAGTAGAGTAGATACATGGCCTCATAAATAATGAATGTGCAAGCGAGTGTGGTGCATTTTTTACATCATATTATCACAGAAAGATATAAAATTACTATGATAGATATTCATGCTGTGCATGTATAAACAAATAAAATACCTACACAGAAAGAAGTAGAAACCAAAGGAATCATAAAAGTCACATAAAAAATTAAATTACCACTACACAATAGTAGGTAATATGTAGCCTATATATGACTAGTGATAAATTCACAAACAAACATTGCTTATTAGATTAGAATAGATTGCAGTCTGAGTCAGACACAGTGGTCTAAACTCAATCAAACACTCAAACTCTAGTTAAATTTTAACACAGTTAATTTTAACATAGTTAAATTTTAAGATATTAATTATATAGTTATTGGCCAAGCTAATTAATTAGGCCTAAATACCGTATCTAAATTCAAACCACTCACCAATTATTGGTCTAGTTTCAGTACTAGATGTAGATGTGACATTAGTACTTTTAGTTGTAGTAGTACTAGTAGTAGGACTTAACCAAGCAGATAGGGTGGAAGAACACTTTGAAGCATCCTCTTCTCTTTTCTTCTTGTCTTGCCTTTTCTTTGCCCCACTTTGATAGCTTCTTTTCATTTTAACAAATACAAGAATAAGAATACAAATTGTATAACACCGTAACAAACGAGTAACGGACGCGAACGCCAAAACGTCAGTTTTTGGTGTTAGTTTACCATCAACATAACATAACCTTATCCGGGCTGTCTGTCACTAGTCGTAGTCACTCTCACTGTCGTCTGTCAGCTGTGGCAGAGGCAGTCGGCAGACGGAGCCGTCTACGTCACGTCGACGTCAGGACGAGTTTATTACTGTTGGGGATGGGGGAGTAAGGTGAACTAAAAGTGCAAACTGCACTTCTTTAATTGCGTGACAACTGACAGGCTGATTGATAGTCTGTCTATTTTTGTTACGAAATCTCTGTGAGAACAATATCTGTCCATTATTTTATATTGAAAAGCTATTTAAATATTTTTTTATAAAGACATTTTGATGATTCGATGAAATATCCCTACAGTAATCAATAAATTTCACATAAACTTTAATTTCATTTTCAATTTTTCCACCTTCATTTGGGGGCCCCCCCTGGCCGGGGGCCCCGGGGCAATGCCCCGGTTGCCCCAGCCTAGCTACGGCCCTGCCCTTTGTACGTTGTCAAAGGATATGGAGACATGTTTGTTAAGCCCCTTCCTATTCTCTTTGGCACTGCCATCAGGGAAAAAAATCTAAAATCATTTCTGTTTTAAAATTTGGTAATAAAAATTGTGTTGAACAATATAGGCCCATTTTTTTACCAATGTGCTTTGCATAGATAATTTTATGTGATGGTATATTAGAAATAAATTAAACGACAGACATATAAAATATTGTCATATTTTATTCATTTGACAAACAACTGAACATTTTACTTATGTAAAATGTATGAACAATATAGAGTTTTCAAATACTACTATGTAATTTTATACTCTAGATTTGCATAACAATGAGGAACAGTTTTGAAAATATCAT
>JAQJVL010005113.1:0-38081 GCA_035578905.1 Stictocephala bisonia
TGAGCATCGTGATCTGAAATTTGAGTGTTTATGCCAATTACTTGCATGTTGTTGGGATTAAAATTAATAAAAATGTTATCAATCGCACTTTCAGAGTTTTCCGTAACTTTAGTTGGAAAATTTACTAAGTATTTAAAGTTATGTGAGGCAAGAACATCATTGAGTAACCTAAACTTGTTGCAGTTGGGTTCTAATACATTTATGTTGACATCTCCAGTCACAATTACATTACTGTATGCTTTGGAAAGAATTTCCGGGGAAGAATTTAGTTTAGTAAAAAAGATATTAACATCAGAGATAGGGGAGCGATATACACCAGCCAGCACAAAAGAAAAAGAGTCGCATTTAAATTGAATCAAACAACATTCGAATTCTTTTTCAGATGTTAATTATGTAATAGATGTCAAAAACAAACTTTTAATCTTAAAATTTTTAATTTTTAAACTATTTTTTGAAAGTATAATGACTCCCCCTCCAGAATTTAAGCTACGTGAATAAAAGGAGTTGATGTTGTATCCATTTATAGTAAGAAACTCAAATTCATGACCTAATATTAAACCTAGATACTTGGCTTCTTCTGGAGCTTCGATATCTGGGATCCTGCTTATTGCATCATTTCTTCTGCCAAACACTAGTTGTTGTGTATTCTCTTCATTAACTACTAGGCTGTTATGGTGGCAGTATTGTATTGCCATGTTAATGGAGACAAAGGAATTGATTTCAAGGGCTTCAGGGTTTTTTTCTCCAAGGAGGAGTACGGTGTCATCAGCGTACATAACAGTTTTGCTGTAGTCTTCCATGTAGTGCGGGAGATCATTCGTGAATAAGGTAAAAAGGATTGGGCCCAGTATGGAGAGTGGCCTTGATCTCACTGTTTGTGTAACTCCTCTGTCAGTATATTTAAGTTCAACCATCTGGCTTCTTCCAGTTAGGTAGCTATTGAACAATTCTGCAGATTCTGATCAGCTGTTGTTTAAAAATGTATTAAATCAAAATATCACAACATTGTCCTAGCTCCATAAAGATTGCATGGGAACTTTGGGAGCCAGAGGGGCGGAGCCCAGGTGGGATTTCGCAAAATCCCTTCTTAGTGCGTTTCTAGGGCTCGAGATGGACGTGCATACCAAATTTCAGTTTCCTAGGTCTTTTGGTTGTCGATATTTTGTGATCAGTCAGTGAGTGAGTGGTATTTGGCTTATATACATATATACATATATATATATATATATATATATATATATATATATATATATAGATTTTTAATATAGTTGCCTACATATAATACTTATCTTTATAATCTATTTATACAAACTGGACTTTTGTCCTGATTATAGTGTTTTACACTGAAAGATATGGCAAAACTCGACTCGATTTTTATCAAGTTTTTAAATCTTGAGTTGAGTTTTTTAAAACTCTAAAAAAACTCAAATTTTGAGCTACTCGCACACCCCTAGCACATAACGATTCTAGAGCTTGTTTAGTGATCGGCTTGTTCTGAGCCAGCGCCATAAAGAGGACTTGAACAGCTTGCTCAGAGCCATTAGAATTTTGAAGGTTAAATTTGTCTTTGAGTCATGAAATATTCTGTGTTTCAAAATCGTAGCTTTCATTTATGTTTTATTACTTTTTTTAGATCCATCTGTAGTCATATTTTGAATCCCTGATCTTGCATTTCCTAATTTCAGACAATATAATATTTAGTAATATAATATAGTAAATTTCAATTCCTAGTAGATTAAATAGATGTTATTTAATATCTTAATTTTGTTATTTTTATACATAATATTATAAATGTTGAATCTCGTTTTTTCATCTCATAAGTATTAGCAAATAATTTGAATGAATAAGAACTTCATATAGTATTGTTCTTGATTTTCACTTTGTTCTCAAACATTTTTTTACACTAAACTAAACTGAATTACCAGCTAGATTTTAACAAAGATTTTTATCTCTAATATTTTTATTAAGTCATCTGTCATCATCCTTTCAAGACATTTTTTTCTTAGATGTTTCTAAAAAATGTTCTTAGTTAAAGAATAACAGACCCACAGAGATTCATAATTTATCTTTAATCATGTTAAATTAGGTCAAATTTAATGACCAGGATAATTTTATGTAAGGATGCGCATAAAGCAAAATTTTTTCTGTACCTACAATGTATGGCAGTAAATTTTGATTCCTAGTAGAATTTGTTGTTTTAGTTTAATGAAATTATCTTTTCTTTTATGATTCAGTAAACCCTCGATTTAATGGACTATATGAGACAGGCTCTAGTGCGTTAAAGTCGACTGTCCATTAAATCAAGGTGAACTCACCTCAAGCTGTTATGAGATTGCCACACCTTAATCAAACCTAACTGTGATGCTGCAAGCTAATAGTTAACTCTAATATTAATAAAATATACAAATAAATATTGTTTAAAGATGATTAACCTACACATTTTATAAATTAACACTATTCTCTAAAAATACCTTAATTCCGTAATATGTAGAAATTTAGATACTGTATAGCAGCTGTAAGCTGTCCGTTAATTCTGAAGTACGTTAAGTCAGGGTCTGTTAAATCAAAGGTTTACTGTATATTGTGATTGGGTCTTAAGACAAGGTTCTTTGTACTATCCTTGTCTTAAGACAAGGTTCTTTGTACTATCCTTGTCTGATTTTCAATCCAGGAATACTAAAACCAGTTTTAGATCTTTAAGTCTTTACATTTTGAAAGCAACAATAAATTATCTGTACTGTAACACTGGTGTTAAGTATTTGTTGAAATTTCTGTGACTCAAATATTTGATAAATGGCAGGGCTGATGAATGGTGCCGGGTCTTCCGGAAGTTTAGACTCGGAGGCATCCACTGTCTCTGGGTCTGGTGACGGAACTTCCACTGTATCCCAAGAGACAGCCATACGGCAGGACTGCACTCCTGTCTCCACCAGGCACTCAAGGTATGATCAACTTTAAGTTATGACAGCTTTAATAAAATCAGCAATTTACTAAATGAGAAATATGTGGTCAATACTCAGAAAAAAGAGAAGTTATCCAGTTCTTCATTTTTGTAACATGATGATTCATATGTTTGAGAATTAACAACAATGAAAAATATAGTAAATTAATAAATATTTAACCAGCTCCTATGTGTTGAAACCTGATAAATATACTTATTCTTTATTAGATTTGTTTTAGTAATTAATTGTGAGTCTGTGTTTTTAGTTTTGTATCCTAACAGAAAGTAAGAATGCTTGACTATTCTATTCAGTAGCCTACATATTGAGCAAATGAACAAACATATTTGAAAGGATTCTTAGATTAGAGATTCCAACACATCTTTGTTGGTATTTTAAGGTGAATATGAATGATTACATGAGGGTAGGATGAGTGTGGATGAACTACGTTATCTGCTTGCTAACTGAGTTTGACGGTTCCTCAGAATTATGCTAAGGTACACTATGAAAGGAGGAATCAGAATGGGATGGTAACCTCAAAGAATAAGATAACTTAAAATTGATCTGTGATATTCTTAAATTTGTGTTGTGTAGTTTGTTTTGTTTATTTTGGTATTTTTCTTGAACTTTGAACTTCAGGATTCGTTATTGGCATTTTCTTTTCGCTGTGTAAATTTTTAAAGTTACAGTCATGTAATAGGTTGTAAGTCTGTAAAAAGTATTTGGGACATGACCTGTTCCTCAAGCCTCTCTTTTTTTATTTGTATATTAAATGTAAGTTAATTTAGGCCTTTTGAGATAAGAAGAGTTTCTTACAACTCGAAGCATTGTGTACTTAAAAACACTGATTCATTGGAAAAGTCCTACTAAATTTTTACACTACTCCAATTGTATAATGAATTTCAAACAATATCTTGATCAATCAGATAATTGCTAAATCGACTTATATATTTATACTTTTTATGGAATTATGAATTACTATAATTATCTATAATTTAAACAATGTTTGTAATTCATTATTAATAAAATATTAAGGAACTAATTAATATCCTGCTAACTAATAAAGAAATGTTATATGTCTTCATAGTCTTCAGAAACGGCCGTAAATAAGGGGTAAGGCGGTGGCTTGTCACATAGCCGATCCGGGTTCGATTCCGAATGAGAACATAACAGTTTTTGCCCTGCTGCCCCCGTGGTTCGGAAGTCACATTAAGCCCTTGGTCCCCTGGTTAAAAGTTATGAAGGGTTTCTTAGCATCAACCTCACCTGGTGAAATAAGACTTTAACTTTTAATTCCCTAATGTTGAGGAAAGAAAATATATATGTAT
Organism: Stictocephala bisonia; assembly: GCA_035578905.1. NCBI lineage: Eukaryota > Metazoa > Arthropoda > Insecta > Hemiptera > Membracidae > Stictocephala > Stictocephala bisonia. The sequence continues at coordinate 4,268 of JAQJVL010005113.1, forward strand.
CAAAGAAAATATTTTAGTAATGAGGTAGTTATAGTAAGAATATGTTATATTTTTCTTTAACCAGTGTTATTTTGTTAATATTCAAATATATGTAAACAGGTGAGTTTAATATTTTTGGTGTAATTGATGACTTTTGTGTTGAACAGATCTGTGAGTGGGACACAGGTGGTCCGGTGTGATCGGCTGCAAGTGGCTGAGGTAAAGGACATTCTAGTCTGTTTCTTGTTTGTTCTGAAGCACTTGAGTCAAGACCAGATGATATCATGGTGGCAGAACTGCTCACCAACAGACATCCTTAATTTCTTCAAAGTTATAGAGTGAGTTAAATACTGTAATTTCAATCCATAATCATGTATATTTTATCTATGAATTTGTAGAGAAGTTGATATCTTTACATTAATTGATGTGTATAGTGCCTGTCTCTTCTAAAAATGTTGCTGTAACTAATGTGCTATTCGAAGAAATGAGCAAGCAAAGCCAAGATTAGATTTGGTAAAACTTCTTGACACTATTTCCTGGTTGAATTTAAAAGAAAAATAATAACAATCATTTATGATATACTAATATTTATGGTGAAATTTTGTAAATTGCAGAACATATTTATACAGATTAATTGAGTCTGTAATTGGATAGATTTATGTAAATGTAGATAAATAAAGATAACACAGATATTTTATCCAAGATCATTGTTAAAACTACAGTTAGATAATCGGTTTCTATAAATAAATATTGAAAAACAATATAGATAAGTAGTTTATACCAAGTTATAATAATACACTTTTTAAGCAAACTAGGGGACACCCTTGTACACTTCCCACGTCAACTCCGTCTCTCGCTATGGTCGTGAAGAAGGCTCGACCTGCAGATTCGCATAATTAACCACTCATCTAAAAACTACTATCACTCGAATTACATCCATGACCAAAATAATCATTACATGAAACAGGCATGAGCTGTCAGGAGCATGGGAACTACATGAAGGGCAGTTCCTGATTGTCCATGATCACTTAATGTTACATCCATCTCAAAATAACTGATACAAAACTAAATAAATCCATAAATAGCTGAAAAAAACTAAATCAATGAACATAAAATATTTATTCCAAATTTTCATTGTAAACTCTTTGATTATTTTCACATTATTCATACAAAACACGTAGTGAAAACTAAATAGTTACTACTACTATTTTGTTGGATAATAAGTATAAATAAAATCATTTAAAACAACTGGTACAGTAGTTTCTTCATAAAAAAAAACAAAAAACTACCTTATTTTAATTTAAATATTAATTTTTGTTAACTTTGATAAAAAAATCTTTGATGTAACGACAGTATTAATGTAAATATACAGTAGCAAGGCTTATTCTTGAAAAAAATATAACCAGCTCAACACTAGCGCTCGTGGTGGTAATTTCGCCAAGATAAGTTATCACTCCGCTAGATAGCATAGCAGTTAAGTTATGTTGCAATACAATTAATTGACTGGAAATATTCAAAACAAATTGTTTATTTGCTTACCGCGTCAGTTGTTTTCTACCTTACTGCTAGGTTCGCTAGCATCGCATCGTTTGGTTGCAAGTAAAATAGCTGAGCTTTGCTAGTGTATGTTATTATACTGTGGTGTAACACTGTGGTTTGTTACTATCAACATCAGTTTAATTTTAGTATTTAAATCCTTAAATTACTCTTTTACAATAGATATAACTGAAGGCCTGTGGGACGGAGCCCTATGGATATACTGGCATAAAAACTCCTTGTATAATAAAGGCTTTTCTCAATCAGTCACATTGTAACGAGACTTACTCTTTTTTATGTTGTTCTTAACTAGGGATGGGTTGGTCCCTAAAGTTGGTTCTCGGTTCTATCGGTTATTGACTAAAGAACTGGAACCGAGAAACAATGAGAAAATCTCGGTTCTGCAGTTCTGGTTCTAGAAAAATGTAAATGGGGAGATAGCTTTCATATTAGACATTTTTCAGGTGTGAAAAGTGCTGATAAACAGTACAATCGAGCAACATCTGGCCACAAGATAAACAAAATATCTAAGTCAGAACATTTTCACCCATAGTCTGGCCACTTCCCTATCAGCATGTGAAAAGAGACAGATAACATAAATGACTCGGAATTCATACACAAAGGCAGTGACTTAATGCCATTCAGTTTTTGTTCCAGAGTCCAGTCGTCTCTTCAGCCTATGCTTAACCCTTGTTTATCAGGACCTTTTCTTATCACTTCCTGCCTGATAAAAACACCTTGTTTTTTCATTCAGGCATTTTTTATTTATTTCATTCTGTTTACAACTCATCTAACATTCGGAAATTAATTATGATTCTAGTTTTATTGTGTATTTTGAAAAATAAAAGGGTTTTATGATGAACTTAAGATACTAGAGTTTATTTATTTAGACTTGTAATGAAAAAACAATGCATACAAAACCTTGGGTATTGGATTAAAAAATACATTTTAAGATTAATATTGTATCAAAACTAAATAAAATGAGTCTAGCATTTTTATTTTAAAATACAGTAGAAGTCCGATAATCCGACACGTTCGGGACCGGCTCGGTGCCGGACTACTGAAAATTCCGGTCTATCGGGCGGTGCCCCTTCCTTTTAGTGTAGGCTTTGCCGTAAAACAAATGTATGTAAATTATTTACATACATGCATACATAAATCGCAATTATAAGAACAATCAGGTTAATAATTAAACTACAAATACAGTATAAAATAAAGTTTATTTTACATATGCAACAAATACAACAGTTTATTTTACATTTCAAATTTATAATTATGTACACGTTCTGTAAAACATATTTCACTAAGATTTAAAAAAGTCACGAATGTCTTTTTGTTTTCTTGACTTTTGGCGTTTAGAATAAAATGCATTTCTAATGATATGTAAATTAATAATTTCTGAAGCACTGTAGCTAGTACTAGCCTCAGCAAAAGAGATAAACTTATTCAGTGATTCTGCAGCTTCTGCCCAGCTGATTTTTTCCTTTTCTTCTGTTTGGGCATCTGAGTCTGTCTTCAAGATTTTGAGTAGGCTGAGGGTTTACTACACTGTTGATAATGTCCTCATCGGTTAGTTCTTGTTCAACAGGCTCATTCTCGTCGATTAGAAGCCACTCCTCTACCTCATCTTCAGGCAGTTTTTTCAAGGGATTGTCAGCACTTCTAACGACATCCAAAACTTTGGTCAGAGCTTCTTGATGGTTTTCTTCCTCATCAGTCTGTAGAGCTAGGTCAGATGCAGGGTTTGCAGCTGGCCAAAGTTTTCTCCAGCATTTTTGTAGTGTTGTATTTGTTACCTGGTTCCAAGACAGTGCAATAGCATAGACAGCATCTTTTACGGTAAACCTTTTTTGAAAATCAGTCACTTCACAGTCGGCATTTAACAGGCCTTGAATAAATGACCTTCTATAAAAGCATTTAAAATTTTGAATAACCCCTTGGTCCATGGGTTGAATCAAAGATGTTACGTTAGGTGGGAGCAGAGTAATCTACTTAAAAATATCTTAAGTAATGTGAATTGGAACCATCTTTATCAGGAAAGTGATGTGTTATTAAATTTTTTACGATATTTTAAGTAATGCTCTGGAAAATAGTTATGTAAAAAGGAACACAAATAGTAAATTTTTAAAAGCAAAACAAATCAGTCCATGGATAACAGAGCAAATTTTGAATAAAATAAAAAAAAAAGGAACTGTCTATATAAAATTTTTAAAAGACGGCCATATGATTTAACTTTTAAGAATTACTATCGCAATTTATGTAATAATCTTTTAGCAGAAATAGATTGTGCCGAAAACGATTTCTTTAAATTACAAATTGAAAACTGTCGTGGCGACTCCGCTCAGCAATGGAAAATTATAAATGGGCTAACAGGTGAGGTAAGTAACAAAAGTGTGGATAAAATTGAATTGGATAACGGCGAAGTTGTAGCAGAACCTGTTAAGGTTGCTCGGCTTATCAACGATCACCTTATCAGTATTCAGACTGACAGACCTGACCTTGACACCGGTACCGCTCCACTATTGACTTTGTACTCGTACCCTCACTCTCTGTACCGTACTCCAACTTCAGTCGACGAAATAAAAACAACAGTCAATAGCTTAAAAAATAAAAAATCTTCTGGTTTTGATAATGTTAATGTATATATACTAAAAAATACAGTAGCAATTCTTGCTCCAGTTTTAGTATACATAATAAACCAAAGCTTCAGTAAAGGTGTGTTTCCAGATAAGTTATAATTGAGCTCTGTTATACCAATTTTTAAGAAAGGAAATTCTTTTAAAATTAACAACATAATGCCAATTAGCTTGCTGTCAGTTTTTTCTAAAGTAACTGAAAAATCAGTCTCGAAAAGATTACTTAATTTTCTTGAAGGTTACAATTTTTTTAATATCAATCAATTTGGTTTCACCAAAGGTAAATCTACAGAAGATGCCTTAATTTCTCTAACTGACAATTTATACAATAGTTTAAATAATCACAATAAAACTTCTGGGCTATTTATAGATTTTAAAAAAGCGTTCGATCTGGTCGATCACAATATTCTTATAAAAAAAATGGAATTAGCTGGCATTCGAGGTATAGCACTTGATTTTTTCAAAAGTTTTATTACCAATCGAAAACAACAAGTCAAAATCAAAAACTATCTGAGTCCTTATATAACTATTATTACGTTTATGGGCAGTTTGGTACGTTCTGAAAGTTTAGTGTCTTGGTTAAGTCTGTTTTCGAATAGTATTAGAGTTTCTTTTACCAGAATATTTTTATTATTTATTATTATATTATAATAAATATATCACAAAATATTAGTGAACAAGTTAACTACATGAAAACTGACACGAATGTCATTATTATTTATGGTCATGGTTTTTGTCATTTCAGTGAATTCTTTTGAATTCTTTACGTGTGGTGTTGTGTTGTTAGCCCAAGGAGTGATTATGGGAAGGAGAAACTTGCATAATTCACGGGCAGGAGAATCTCTGGAGCTAACAAACAATAGGTCGTAAGGGAATGTTAGGTTTGTGAATTTTGTGTCGGCTGTACATGTGTGGTGTTTTGGAGTGATGTGGTATAGCCTACTACGTAATTTATCGGGCATGAATTTTTTGTGTTTTCTAAGGGTTTGTTAAATTTTCCTCTGTGTATTTTCCATCTTAAAGAGTTTCTTGAATTTTGTGTTCATATGTAGTTTTATCTAATATGACGGTGGCATTTCCTTTATCTGCAGGTAGAATGTTTATGTCCTGTTCACTTTTTTTTTTTTTTTTATTTATTTCAGATTTACATGACAGCTACAGGACATGATACTTATAAAACTCTTGTACATAATAATTAACATATTCCCAAAACAGCCATCTTAACTAAACATAATTTAATCCTAAACTTCTTAAATTAAACAATCATACTAAACTAAACTGCTGGCAGCCAAAAAAAAAAACAATATCAAACTCACTTTATTACAATTCACAATACAAACTATTGAACTCTTTATATTTAAGGTAAAATACAAAATTTACACATAGTATACATATACTTCTCCATAAGTAAATTCAAAATAAAAGGTTGCTACATTTCGTTAAAATACTCTTCAACTTATCATTAAAAATATCAAACGCAAATTGATTTAAATTAAGAAATCTTAGAGTCTTATATAACGGAAAATCATAATGTGAAACCGTTCTACATCTAGGCAAGGCAAATAAATTAAACTCTCTAAAAATATGATGTGGTACATGTAAACCTATGATACTTAATAAATACGGACTATCAATGGAATTATTAAACAACTTACATACAAAACTAATTGAAGCTAGTTCTCTCCTTGTGGACAACATTTTAACTGAAAACATCTCTCTTAAATTAGAAGTAGGGGTATCATAAGGGCATACATAATTAAACTTTTTATAAAATAGGAATTTAAGAAATTTGTTCTGTATTTTCTCCAAATTACCAGACTCCATTAAATTCATTGAGCTCCAAATAACCGAACAATACTCCAATTTACTTCTTATAAGGGTTCTATACAATGTTAAAATTGTTTCGGTATCATGAAGAAATTTTGAATTTCTTTTGACAAAACCCAGAAGTTTATATGCATTTGCCTTCAGCATGTGGACATGATCATTAAAACTTAAAGAGGAGTTAAAAACTACACCTAAATCTTTAATTTTAGAAAGACTTTTTAGAGGTTCATTATTTATTAAATAAACATTTGGATTAAGAATATTTTTCCGTGAGTAGGACATGGCAAAACACTTGTTTACATTCAATTCTAATTTATTAGTAGAACACCAATAGTGCAACTGATTTATAGAATTTTGTAATAAGTTAACATCAGAGTCGTTCTTTATAGGTCTGTACAGCTTGAGATCGTCCGCAAACAATAAACACTCACAGTCCGAAAAACAGCGGGGGAGGTCATTAATAAATAATAAAAACAGAAGAGGTCCTAAATTTGATCCCTGAGGAACACCTAAAGAGCCTACATACACAGAAGAATTTATATTTGAAATTGACACAAACTGAGTTCGGTTCTTTAAATAAGACGCCATCAAAAGACAAAAGTCATAAGAAAATCCTAAAAGAAATAATTTGCGAAGCAAAATATCATGGTTTACCCTGTCAAATGCTTTTGAGAAATCAGTATATATTACATCTAGTCTACCTCCACTATCAAGTTCAGCTGATATATTCAAAGAGAGCTCCATTAAATTTGTTGCTGAAGAGCGTTTGGGTAAAAACCCGTGCTGTTCTGGGGAAATCCTAGACTTGATTGAGCCAAATACTTGCTTATACAAAAGAAGCTCATAAATCTTGGCAAATGAATTTATTAAAGAGATAGGACGATAATTTACTATTTTTATTTTTTCTCCAGATTTGAAAACAGGAGTTACTCTGGCCTCCTTCCATTTATCAGGAAAAACGCATGCAGGCCTTCCACTTGTCCTACTTTTCCTACTTTTCCTACTTTTTCAAAAAATGTCCTACTTTGTCCTACTTTTTCAGCAATGTCCTACTTTTCCTACTTTTTTTGAAATTTCAGGAATAATCCACTATTTTACCCCAAAAATACAGATTTGCTTGGAATTTTTAGCCTGTTTTTTAAAAATAAATTAAATATTACATATACACTATAATTCGGAGGCTTCAAAGTAAAGCCATGGTAAAACCATGCAATTTGGATGATGGGTTTTAGGATTTATAGTGTGATGTGTGGAATTTTGTATCTATTTTGCTCTTTGTGCGTTCCCGACGATGTGTTTTTTTGTATGTGGGACTGTGTTAAGGATTCTGAACCTACCCGACCCTAAAGGTAAGCCTTTTTCTTCTAAAATACTCACTATGTACCGTATGTAAGACCAAGGATCATTTTATTTTTTATATTAATAGGCAGTTTTAAAAAGATTTATTGTATTTGTAAAATAAGAAGTGGGTGGATGGAGGGCGTTTAGGCTTCTAAGGTGGGTTGGAAGCCTGCTCATCAGATAGGATTTAATTGACAAGAGCTGCTTGTGAATTAATTCCTGTCTGATGAACTTACACCAATAAAAGGCTAATAAAATAATTGTATTCTGTGTAAAAATCCTTCTCAACTAAACGGTTTACATACATTTTTGCAATTTATAAGTAGCAAAGCTACCTTTCAAATCTTGGCATTTTATAACTTGATGTGTTTTATATATATTAGCCTTATATTGTGTTTTATATATATATTAGCCTTATAGTGTATTTTATATATATATATTATTATTTTCAATGGTTTTATGCTTATTTTCTAATGTGTTTAATTTGTTTCAGGCAGTAAGATGATGGAATAGTTTATAGTACAAAAAATGCCACGGGAAACACATTTCAAAGAAGACTGGCTTTTGAGCCAAGATTCTAACAAGCATCTTATGTCTTTGTGGTGCAAGAAAGGCAAAAATGACTTTGAAGTGCATTGCAAGATATGTAATCATTATTTTTCCTGTGCAAATAGAGGCAAAGACCAACTAATTAAGCACAGTGAAACTAAAAAACATTATTCAAAAGCGAATGTTGCATTCTCTGCTCGGCAAACTGTTTTCACAGTGACAGAAAGCGGTAGTGTCGCAACAACATCAGTGCTAAAGGAAAGTGCGGTTACTTTGGAGGATCCTATTCGTGCGGAGTTAATATGGGCTTTCAAGCTAGCCCAATCAAACTTTTCTTTTGCTTCTTGTGATGGTCTTCATGAAGTGTTTACATTAATGTTTGGTGAAAGTGCCAAGAACTTTAACATGGACAAAACCAAAGCTTCATATTTGATTTCCTTTGGATTGGGTCCTTTCTTAGTTAAAGAACTAACCAGGGATATTAGAGAGTCAAACAACTTTTATACTTTGTGCCTCGATGAGACGACTACAACTCAAGTTAAAAAACAACTTGACCTCTACGTAAGGTATTGGTCACCACAGCAGGTAGCAGAACCAGTCCAATGTCGGTATTTAACTTCGATATTTTTGGGCCATGCTGAAGCAGAAACCATGTTTGATGCAATCATCAAATCATCTGAAATTGAAGGTGTCTCAATTTCAAAAGCTATTATGGTGTCAATGGATGGTCCTAATGTGAACAAGTCCCTTTTTACCAAACTTAACTCACAGGTTAAATCTTTAGGTTCCCCAGGTCTAGTGGACATTGGACCTTGTTCTCTCCACAAAGTCCACAATGCTTTTGGAAGTGGACTTCGTGACCATCCATTTTCACTGATAGATGAATTTGCAACTGACATCTTCAAATTTTTCAAACTGTCTGCTGCAAGAAGAGAAGATTACAAGAAAAGTCAAGAGCTAATGCAAGTAGAAGAACATTTTTTTTGTCAGTATGTAAATAGCAGATGGTTGAGTATTGGTCCAGTCTTGAAAAGACTTATCGAACAGCATGAGGCACTGAAACATTATTTTTTCAAGTTTTTGCCACAAAACCAAAGTTCAAAGAGTCTCGACAAGAATTATAAGTACCAAAGAATCTGCTCTGCTTTGAAGAATAACATTCTTCTTCCTCTAATGCAGTTTTTGCTTCATATCAGTGCTGTATTTTCTAAGTTTCTGACAATGTTTCAATCTGAACAACCATTGGTTCATGTACTGTATGATGAAATGAACCATTTAATGAAGACTCTTTTGAGAAAATTTATCAAAGCTGAAGAAATTGAAAAACACAAAAACAACATCAGTCACATAGAGGTAAAAAAATCAAACTTGCTTGAGTTTAAAGACTTAGAAGTTGGAAGTGAAGCTAAAAAAACTCTACTTTCATTAAAGATCCTTGACAAAGAAAAGTCTGAGTTTTACCAAGCTATAAGTTCTTTTTTTATTACTGTGACCAACAAGCTAATGAAAGATCTGCCCATCGACAACAAAATACTGAAAAATATGCAGTGCCTGCATGGGTTGGCAAGAAAAGAAGAAAAAAGCTATGACATGTTCAAACGGATAATCACCCAAGTACCACATGGTCTGACAGAGGAAAAAATTGATAGACTTAAAGAGGAATGGTTAGGATACCAATCAGATTTGGATGTAGCAGAAGATTGGTATATCCAATCGAAGACACAGACTGAGGTCAAGTACATGAGGGTGGATTCCTACTGGAATAAAGTTTTTCAACTAAAGACATCAACTGGTAAACCCAGATATCCTCAGCTAGCTAGTTATTTGCCCTCACTTCTAACACTAGCACATGGAAATGCAGATGTTGAGAGAGGGTTTTCTATGAACAATAATATTGTGACCAATGAAAGGAAGGCACTCAATGAGCATACCATAATTGGCTTGAGAGTTGTAAAAGATTTTGTAAGAGTCAATGGCAAAGTAGAAAATATTAAAATAACAAAGAGAATGGTAGATGCAGCTAAAGGGGCAAGCTCCAAGTACAAAGAGTATTTAGCTCAAAGAAAAGATGAAGAAGTAAGGAAACAGAAGGAATCTGCTGAACAAAAAGAAAAAGAGGCATCTAAAGAAAAAGAGATAAAAGCAAGAAATGAGATCAAAGCTGCTGAAAATCTTCTAGAAGAAGGCAAGAAGAAGCTCCAGTTGGCTATGAAAAGGAAAGACTTTGCAGAAGTGTCATTAGCCTCAGAGATGATTGACATTTCAACCAAACGATTAAAAACAGCTAATGAACTTTTGATACATAAATAATGGTTTAGTTTCCTTTCTCTAAGTATTTTTTAAATACTACATTATGAAAAAATATAAATAAGTTATGTATTTCTATTCTTTTGTAGTAAAAGAGAAAATAAATTATAAAGAGCGGGGACATGCATGAATTTTGGGTTGAAATAATTTTTTAAAGTGTTATTTCTATTTATTTATCTCATAAATTTAACATTCATTTGTGAGTCATTAGGTAAGACCTAATTTATTAGTCATAAATTTAGATTAATGCCCGTTTGAACTAATCTTAGTATATTGTAGGTTCAAATGAGAACAAAACTACTTCATAGTCTTGGATTTAGTTTTCAGTATTATTTTTGCTTCGATAAATTCAGCTGTTTTAGCTCTCAATTCATGCATGCGGAACGAGGGGGGTCCCCGTATGGAATACAATTAATAAATAATAATAATACAACGCTAAGTGTGACTGTTGCGCCTTTCGTTAAATGTCCTACTTTTTTCATTAAAATGTCCTACTTTTTTTCTCAGACCTAGTGGAAGGCCTGCGCATGAAGAAAGTGAAAGATTAAAAATAAAACACAGCGGTTCTGCTAAAATTTCACCACAACCTTTTACAATGTACGCTGGAATACCATCTGGACCTGACGACCTTTTAGATTTCAACTCTCTTATGGCACTCACTACATCCCTAAAATTAAAACTTGATATAACAAAATTATCTAAAGATACACTAATACTAAAATGGGCAACATTATAACTGGAGGGTTGAGGGTCATAGACAGATGAAAAGTAGCTTGCAAAAGCATCAGGTAACTTATCCCTAGCGTATGTATTATCAAAATAAGACATACTATTAAACTCACTTACACTTAAATAGTCATTGTTTCGTCTTGACTTAATAAAAGACCAGAAATTATTGGCATTCAATTTTATGTTGTTCTCCACAGAAGAAATGTAGTTTCCATGTGCTACTTGTATTTTATTCTTTATTTTCTTCCTTAATGATTTAAATAATTCATCATGATGTCGAGAATACTTCCTCTTTTTAGCACACTTATTTTTTAATTTCAAATCAGTAATTATTTCACGAGTAAACCATATTGGATATTTATTTGGAACTCTTACATTTTTCCGTGGAACACACTGACTAATAAAAGAGAACAATACACTATAAAAATAATCCAGACATTCGTTAACGGAGGTGAGACTATACATATGTCCCCAATCACAATCCCTAAGCTTACAATACAGATCGAAAAAATTTGCGTGTTTAAAAGAATAATAATGCTTTACTGGAAGAATATCAACAAAAGGTTGGCGATCAACGGGTTTATCTATACATAATATAAATAAGGGTGGGTGGTAGTTATCAACCGGCAACAACGGGCTACAGCTTTTTTCAACAATGGTATTATTGTAATTACTTAGCACTAAATCTAACGTTAAATTATTACAGTTTAAAACATTATTAAATGAGGATAGATTATGTTCACAAAGGATATTGTTAACAATGTTACCTGAAGATTTAGCAACCGAAAAGTCAAATGCAGTGCCATTAATATCCGGAATGTTAAAATCTCCAAGGATTAGAAATTGGTTACATTGCACATCCATCAAATCAAAAGAATCAGAGTATTCAGAATAGGAACTGAGAACTTGGCCAGGAGGAATGTAAACAACATTTACAATTACAGTAGAGATTGGCAATGACAGTCTGACCCAGAGAGAATCAATGTTAGAAGCAACCAGCTGTGGACCTGTTATCAGCTGCACAGCCGATATGCGTTTGTTTACTGCCAGCAATACTCCCCCTCCCCTACTCCTACCAGTGGCCACCTGATCTCTATCTACGCGAAATATTTCGTATCTGCAATCGAACAACTCACTGTTATCTATGCCGGGTTCAAGCCAGGTTCTGTTAAAGCAATTACATCATAATCTTCGCTCAACGCTGACTCGTACAATTCAAATGTTTTTGTTCTCAGTCCCCGCACATTTTGGTAGTAAATATTTAATTTTAAATTATCCAATAAATGTTATATTTATATACAAATTTATTGTTGTGTACCTTAAATCAAACTATATAGATATATCGAAATAACAATGAAATATTCTATAACATAACAGTCAATAACAAATAAACAACTTATCGGGTTTGACGTTTTTTATTCTCTCTGTCAATCAACTCCGCCAAGACATCCTCATTTCCAATGACTATCACCCTGCTTGAACTGTCATCCGACTTCCTAGCCTTCACCCTTCCAGCCCTGTCCACCCAGACATACTTATAGTTAAAATCAGACTTTAACTTACGAGCTTTTGCAAAGAGAACTCTTCTTACTGGTGCCAAGGAAACATTGATATACACGGGAGAGTCATTCTTGTAGCCAGTCAGATGTCTTGTAGAAAAGTCCCTTTTCACTTTCCGCTTCTGGAGTAGGTTGTCCGCATCATCCCGGCGTAGAAACTTAACAATAATCCCTGTTGTCGGACGATTATTGCCCCCTCCAATCCGATGACAGGCGTCTATCGCATCCTCATTCAGTGTAGTTCCCAGCGCAGCTCCAATCTCGACTACCTTCTTCTTCAAAACATCAGACGACTCGGCTGGACCCCCCTCAGGCACTCCAAAAATCTCCAAGGTGTTCCGTCTTGAATACTGTTCGAGATCTGCTTGGCGATCAGACATGTCTTTAAATTTAACTTGGAGTCTGTTATTTTCCTCCTTCAGACTGGAAATCTCCTTTTGCTGTTCTTCTATTTGTTTCTTCTGAGTCTCAATTAACTTATTGTTATCAGTGATCAGTTCCAGGCAGTGATTCAGACTTTTGCCAAGTTCAGATTCTAGCTTGCTTTGACCTTCAAGGATTTCTCTCTTCATTTCCTCCAACATGCCTCTTATATCGTCTGCGGTAACAGATGCAGATTTACCTGCACTCATGTCGACTGGAGAGGAATCTGAAAAACTTCTACTTAATCTCTTCTCCTGTGTACAAGCGTTACAGGTCCACGGGGTGTTAGACGACGAAAAAACCTCAACTTCAGCTTCCGTAAGGTTAACACAGTTCCAATGAAAATAGCCTTTACACGGTTTGCACTGTATTTTCTGTTTTTCCACTCTTAAAACTGGCTTCGAACATTTAACACAAGTACTCATTATTACATATAAATTCTACGAATTGTTTTGAGGGCCTTTAGAGCGTTGAGATCACTTTTACAGTGGTTAGGTTTCGTGGGTTGGATTTTCTTTAAGGCGATACTGGCCTCACTTTGTTTTTGAAATTTGTTAATGATGGAGTATCAGATGAGGGAGACAAAGGTAGTTGGACATTTGCCATCATTACGTGAAAAGTAACAATCACGACGTTTCGATTTGGTAAAACCCAAACCTTTTTCAAGTGCTAAAAACTAAATTACATCTACACAACACCCACTACCACTAGGTTAAAATGTACCACTAGGTTAAAATGTAAAATTTGCCACTAGGTTAAAATGTTGATAATTATTAAAGTAGATAAGTTTATTAGTTTAAGAACGTAGTTTTATAACACGTTTGTGTAGATGTAATTTAGTTTTTAGCACTTGAAAAAGGTTTGGGTTTTACCAAATCGAAACTTCGTGATTGTTACTTTTCATGTAATGATGGCAAATGTCCAACTACCTTTGTCTCCCTCAACTGGCCTCACACCTGAACTGATTGGCATCCTCCTCCTCAAGGTTGTTTTTTTTTCGTTGATATCGTGACCTGGGCAGCGCCTAATTGGTCATATTAATTTAACCGTGTTAACATTTTTATATTTAGTAGAAGTTCATTTTGTTGTACCCCATTCTATGATCTAGGTTAAAATGTAGATATTTATTAAAGTAGATTAGTTTAAGAACGTAGTTTTATAACATGTTTGTGTAGATCTAATTTAGTTTTTAGCACTTGAAAAAGGTTTGGGTTTTACCAAATCGAAACGTTGTGATTGGTAATTTTTACGTAATGATGGCAAATATCCAACTACCTTTGTCTCCCTCATCTGATACTCCATCATTAACAAATTTCAAGAACAAAGTCCTGTACATTTTGATGGAGAACTGTTAAGTTGTGTAATTTGTATCTTGAAGATTTGTTTTGCTCCACAGAAGATATATTACTTATTATGTTGGAGGTCTGATGTTGCTGCCTGGTTCTAAAAAAGGTGAGATGTTTGTTTCTATAGGAGAGAGATGATTTTTGTAGTAATTGGCTTTGAATTGTTCAATGTTAGAATTACTATAGGCCTATAATTACTTATGCGGCAGAGACATGGCGGATGTCAGAAAGGGAGTGGAGTAGAGTACAGGCAGGGGAAATGAGGTTCTTGAGAGCAATAAAGGGAAGAACTCGAAGAGATAGAATTAGGAATAGTGAGATAAGGAAGGATGTAGTGGAGGAGAGTATAAGAGAAAGAGTGGAACAAGCAAGGTTGAGGTGGTATGGTCACGTAAAAAGGATGAGTGTAGAGAGGTTGCCGAGGAAGATGGAGGAATGGGAAATGGAGGGAAGGAGGCCCAGAGGAAGACCACAAAGAAGATGGCTGGATGGAGTGAGGACAGACGTGGAAAAGAGAGGGAGTGTGTGGGGGGAAGTGGTGAGAGAGGAGATGTGGAGGGACAGGAGAAGATGGAGAGGCTTGGTGACAACCCAGACCCAGGATTGACTGGAACGGGACCGGATAAGCAAGCAAGCAAGCATGTTCAATGTTCTTTTCATAAAACTATGAAGGTTTCTAAGGCCTCAAGCTGTGTAGCTGTTATGGGTGGCCTTCTCATCGATGTAGGGGGCACAATGGCAGGGGCTTCAGGAGTCCTTGTTTTGATTATTTCAATGGGATTTGGTAAGTTGTCGCTTTCTAGACCAAGTTCCTCGGTGGTGTAAGTTTTACTCAAATTCACAGCTTTATACATTTGTTTACATACATTATTGTCCTTGTTACTCATTGCCTGGGGTTGTTCCTTTGGAAGATGGTAGTTTTTATTCTGGAATGCCTTATCCTTTTCAGACTGAAGGGAGACACTAATTTGGTCTCTGCGTTTACCCCCATAGGTCTTCATATCTTGAGGTTTGTGGTAGACAGGTACTGTCTTGTGGTATTTTGTAGGGGGATATTTTCAGTCTGGGTGCTTTGCTCTCATATACAACTAGCTTTATTTGACTTGATGAACAGTGACACTGAGGCTTAGCACTTAAATCTTTAAGGGTGATCTCCATGTTGTTCTATCTGGATTTAATTTGGGATAGTTCTAGCAAAATAGCTGTTAAGTTTTGTGGCTTATCTTGTGTCAAAGATTCACATTTGTTAGTTTGAGTTGCACTATCAGTTTTACTTGAGGTTTTCAAGTGTTGTTTGGATTTTTTATCATGAAGATGTAAAATTATAACGTTTAACAAAATCTACAACCTATCTGATAATTTAGCCTAAGTTTCTAGTAAATCTTATTTTGTTATATATTTACATTCTTTTAATGTTACAATATATCTCTATTTACTTACTGATATTGATTACTAACTATTGTAAACTATTGGTTTAAATTTGCTGATAAAATGATTTGGTTTCAGGTTGAGCCTTCATGAATTCAAGTACACAGGACGTAGACAAATTGCAGGCTCAGCTAATGGCTGTGTAACACCCTCCAGCAAGGGCACGACCAAAGCCATGACTCTGCCGGCAAGGATGCAGCCGCCAGACTTCTCTGGAGACTCCCCCATCCTTCCTCCCCACAACACTCTCAGTGGTAGCAACAGCGTGGGTCGTGAGAACATGGCTCAGAGAGGTTAATATCACACAGACATTGTTTTTTTATTCATAATATTTTTGTAATTTTGTAGAGCCAAAATTTAATTTCAATGGTATCACAGTTTAATATTTAAAATTTTGTTTCAGATTGGATTATCCTGACACTAGGTTAGAAATTAGTATAATAGGAGACATAGATCATCAGCAAACTTACCTAAGAAGACAAGTCCACCAAGACCTTACAGTAGTAAAAAATAAGGGTACAAGACACATTTTCATTGACACCGACACTTTCAGGATTTCCAGTCTCAAATCACCTGAAAAAAGTGAAAGGGGCACTTAAAATTGTGTTATGTGTCGTGTCTATTATTTGTTTATTACAGTAAGTTGTTGGTGAACTTGTCTTCTTAGATATGTTTTTGCACTATCTCATAATATGCTAAATTTGAAAAATTGTTGGTTTTACAATATATCAATATATTAAGAAAGTCGAATCATTTTATTTTCACAATAAAAACTGTATTTCTGAAAAACAAATTAGATGTGCCAAATAACAACAACATTTTTATATCTCATGAATATTGTATATAGAAACGGCGGTTTGTTTACCTTTTGACATAGAGGAAGCCCCGTTCTCTCTGAATCTACAGCCTTCTGTATTTCGTCGCTACTCTATTTTAGCCACTATATAGTCTTGTATTTGTTACTACTTTAGTCATTAATTTCTCTGCTGATGCTAAATCCGATCGGGGGTGGATCGAGTAGCTCCTGGTCAGATGTTGTTTCTGGCATTACATTCCGAAAAATAGTTATTAATTACATTCAATAAATTGCTCAGTGGAAATGGTAGTTTATGTGTGTCCTGTCTGTGTCATCCAGATTTTGCACGAGGACAAAAGTATTCAGTCCGATGGAAAATGCAATTGATTTTTTCATGCAGATTGTGTGAAGCTCTCGAACACCGAACACTCCAAATTAGTCAATTCTCAAACTAGTGACAGCCGGAAATGGGTTTGTTGGAGAGCTGACTGCATTGATGTTCCCCACCAACAGGGTGAGACTACTACAAGCTCCATAATGGGTAAATTGGACTCCCTTGCCACAAAATCAGATTTAATGTCTATTTCAGAAAAGATTACCAAGCTAGCCGCTGATGTTGCTGGGCTCCACCAGGCTCTGTCTTTAATTGAACCGCGGCTTACTTCAGTAGAACAGGAGGTTTCATTATTGAAATCTGATGTAGCCAATATTAAATCTTCTGCCAGCTCCTCAGTTAATGATATTTATTCCGAATTTACAGATCGTTCTGCTAGGCTCTCAAATGTAATAATCTAGAATATCCCAGAATGTAAGGACGCTCAGACAGACAAGAAAGCCCACGATCTGCAATACTTGGCTAAAATATTTGGCTTGGTTGAAATTGAGCTCCAAACTTCTTTAGACTTGGCAAGCAGAGTAAGGACGACTCCTAACACCCGATCGAGATAATTTTTCCCTCTCCTGATATTGCTGTTTGTTTTTTCAAAGCTTTTTCTCAGATTGATCTGTCAACCATTGACCTAACTTTATTACAAATCAGTGTTTCACAAGACTGAACGCTGCAAGAGCGAATTCACACAAGGGAGCTGAGGAAAACCTTAGAAGAGCACACTAAAAAGGGTGAAACTGACCTTACTTTAAAATTTATCAACGGAACTCCAAAAATTATGAGGAAGCCAAAAAACTGAGTACTCTCAACGGCAAAACCAATCTGCAGCTGTTTTATCAGAATGTAAATGGTATTCGTTCTAAGCTATCTGAGTTAAAACAATCCATATCCTCATGTTTGCACGGTTTGCTTATACTTACTGAAACTAACTTGACCCCTACTATTGCCTCATGTGAACTTGGTTTCTCTAACCCTATCACGTGTACAGAGGAGACCAGGATGCAGCCACTAGCCATAAACAGAGGGGAGGGGGGTTCTCATCGCCGTGTCTAAACAACTCATATCTCACAAATTGCCTTCTTCTTCAAAATCTGAATGTGTTTTTGTATTCCTAGCACTGAAAGATAATTCTAAAGCCCTACCATGTGGAGTTTATGTACCACCGAACCTACTCACCACTGCATACACTAACTTTGTTCTTGCATTGGAAAGCGTCATATCTGAGAACATTTTTAACCAGATACTCATTTGTGGCGATTTCAACCTGCCTGATGTTGACTGGTCTTTGCCCCCATCGTCAGTTCTCTCCACATCTGCCCTTACTATCATCAACATGTCTGAGATGTTCTCTCTTCAGCAAATAAACGACATCAGAAACTCTAGAGGAGTCACTCTTGATCTGGTTTTCTCCTCCCATTGCTTGTTGCGTAACACGGGAATCCGATGCGCTACTATTTGAAGATGTCCACCACCCTCTCCTCTGTGTAACTCTGCCCTACGTTATTAAGACCTCTATTGTTCCTACAAGTCAACCCAATCTCAAAAGGTGCAATCTACGAATTACTTGTGAGGACATTGCCGAACTTTACCTTGATTCATTAACTTCAGACACAGACTTAAATAAATATGTTAATTCTCTTTGGGAGAAGATAAGGAATTGTATAGTTAAAAACTCTGCACTCAAGAGATTTGGCAGCAACTACTTCCCCAAATGGTTCACCCCTGAGTTAAAATCACTAACTATTTTGAAAAAACCTTGCACAGGAAATACAAAGAACCCTACAATCCGACTGTACAGCAAATTCTCTGAAGTTGCATTGACTGCAAACTGCTATCTAGAAATTGTTTCTCCCAATATGTGACCCATGTCCAAGATACGAGGCGTGTTTTTAAAGTAAGTACCGTTTTTAAATTACGCCGCCGCAGCGCTGCGGTCGCCGTTTAGCGCATGCGCGCCGTGTAGCCACATCTGTTAGGAAGCCACAGACGCCATTACGGAACCATCCGATCGAGTCTACATCTGTTTGCGTGATTTTAAAATGACTCCACCTATTGAGAATTCCGCCGACTGTAAAGTGCGTGCTGTAATACGGTTTCTCTGTGTTCAAGGCTTCAAAGCAGTTGACATTCATCACCAAATCAGAGAAGTGTATGGTGAAAACACTATGAGTGATGGAATGGTTCGGAAATGGGTTAGGGCCTTTAAAGATGGCCGTACAAACTTTCATGATGAGGAACGAAGTGGGCGACCTTCAGTCATTACCGATGATCTGATTTGTACGGCCATCTCAAATTCATATAGATACGGCTAAACTCAATAGCGCAATAAATTAATTACGAAACAATGATATATCGTTGCACATTGTTTTTCGATAAACATTGGCAGAACGATATATCGTTGCAAGTACTCAAAGAGTAAATTTTTGTAATTTAAAGTAATCCAAATTTATAATAGCAGTAGAGCAAATTTTATGGCATAATTTACACAAAATTACTATTTATTTTAAAAACAATAAAGATAACAGCATGCAAAAATTAAGGAGTTATCTTACCTTTAATGTGAACATGTAAGTTAGCTTTAATTTTGAACTTTATTCCAACTTTACAATTTGGATTTTGGTTATATGTATATAACACAATTATTATCGTAATCAAGAATCTTATTTGACAAAATGACTAAAGTAGTTGAAGAAAGACACTTATCATGTTCTTATGCTGTAGAGAACGAGTCGAGCACTCTATACCAAGCTCTGTTGGAAGCTAATCTAGCTACAGAAGTGGGCTTGACAGCGTTAGACTCATTGGGTCTCTACTGCTTGCACTTCCGAGAAATGTTGATGGCAGATGACGGAGACAACCCTGTCATGCGTGCAGTGTTTGATCTCTACCTCAGCTTCCTGCAGGTCGGTCAGTCTGAGACGCTCTTCCGGCATGTGTTTGCTGCCCTCCGTGCCTACATTAACAATTTCTCACTGGCTCTTTTTCAAGGTGTGTAGATGTTCAAAAGTTAAATCTGTTGTAAACGATAAAGAACTCTTGTCACAAGTGACCCCCTGCTATTCTGCTCCTTATAAAGAAAACTAGTTGTACAATCTAGATTCCTATGGGTCAGCAGTCTGCATTCTCTGTTCTATGTAAATAGATATGATTACTTATATGTTTTGGCATGCAGACAATTTTCCACTCTGTAGCCTTTGGCCAGACACTTCTCATTCCAATTCTAAATGGAGTGAAAAAATCATCCAGTAGCCTTTTTCAGACTTACTTGCACTTCTGTAAACTAGTCTACCTCATGAAAAACCCAGCACACAACACACCTTGTTGAAATCATTTCCTTATTTGGAATGTGTATCAAAATGTTACATGATCCGTTCTAAAGTGAATAAGTTGGTTTCTTAAATTGACAGAGATAGTAGTAATTGTGACTCTTCACAAAATTGTAGTCATATTATTCAATAAGAGTTATTTATCTTGTAAACCCAGAATATTTTCATTTTTATTTTAGTGTTTTATGTTTATTTTTTAAGTTTGAAAAATCAATAGCTACTCTTTTTCAGTTTAAAATTCACCAAGTCCACATAAAAAGTATAGATACAAATTTAAATGTATAGCATTGATATGTAATCAACTTTGTATATAAGGTTTACTTTCGAATAGTAGTTTTTAGTCGCAATATTAAAAAATAGTAATAATAAATAACAAATGTGAGGTTGTTTCCATGTACTTATATTTGGTTGAGATGCATTATTCAAGTGGAATTTCACTAAAAAAGTAATTCTGTTACAACAGAGATGCTCTCTTTTCCAGTAATTCAGATAGTAAAAAAGAGTAAGTGTTTTTATTTGCTAACTAAAAATATATATTTATTTTAAATTGTTATATAAAATCGGTTCTTGTTGTAGAATAAGTTGGATTGACTGAGTTTTCCTCGATTTCACAATACTGATTTTGAAGAACAAGCGTAGTTTTTTTATTGTGTGATGAAAAAACCTATATGTTGTAGAGAGGAATATACAGAGAACAAATTAAACATTCTGTTTTGATCCATCAAATATTATGTTTATGTAGTTTATTGACCCATGTCTAGATTCATAGATACTTGGATATGAGAGGTTGACACAACTAATTACTTAGAACACAGCCAACGACTTAATGATGACAGGGATGTCAGTTTCTATCCACGTACAAAATTGTTGATGTTAACCCTTTTAATGCTAGCATAATTGTTCATGGTGATGCTAAAAACGCCAAGCTAGTAAACAGTTGACATTCTAAAAATACCAGGCATATTTTTGCTAAAATGTAGAATTTTCTTTAAACATCCATAGCACTTATATTAACTGTCACACAATAATGAAATTATTCTTGTTTTGTTAGAGTAGAGTTATACTATAAGATTTGTTTTGGCAATTTTTTATTTTTTAAAAGTATAATTTTATAATATTTATTTTTATTACTTTTTGTAGTTTGTATTATCATAACATACCATAAACATTAAACTTCGAGGACTATCCAGAAAGTAACAGACGTTTTAAAATAAAAAATTAACCAACTGAAATAGGAACATTTTATTATATACACTTATAGGTTAGGTTAAAGGGCACTAGGCCAGGAATTAGTATATTAGAGAGATAGGACATCAGCAAACTTACCTTAAAAGACAAGTTCACTAACATCAGAATAGTAGTCACAAACACAAAATACACAAAATCTCACAAATTTTCAACACCACTGGCATTTTCTTCAGGTGAGTAGAAGGAGAGAGAGAGAGAGAGAGACACTGAAATGACTTCCACTATTGCTGGGTAGGTGGCTGTGGTGGGGGGTGTACATCCATAGAGCAATCCTCAGGTGTAGATGCAGTATTTCAGTTAGTATATATATAAAAATATATACGAAGTTTGCTGATGGGGAAGGGGTTAAAGGGAAGTGGTCTATCTTATGTTCAGATTAGGTGGGTCACGGGATTTTGTTATCCATTGGTGTGCTAATTCCATCCTTCGGAGTTGGGAACTATTGGCATGGGAAGGAAGGGATCTGATTACCTTAGTGGTGTAACACTGATCAAAATTTTGATTATGGAGAAGAGTATGGGCAGAGACAGGTTTTTCAGGATTTTGGACTTTGCAATCATGTCTATGGCCATTCATGCGTTTACGAAGGGTTTCACTGGTAAGGCCAATATATTGGGCAGGACAGTGCTGGCACTGGAGTTGATAAATTAGATTGGTGGAATCACAGGAGTGGTTTCCAGGTATCTTGTAGGTTAAGGAGGTAGTGGAGCTGGTAAAAGATGTGGCTGAGAGATGAATAGGGCAGGTTATGCAAGATTTCTTGTTACAAGGATTGGAACCGGGTGGTTGCTGGTCTTTAGGACAGGTCAGGATGTTGGGATCAGGTAACTTAGGATGGACCAGGATTTAGCGGAGGTTTTTGTTTTGTCTGAAAGTTACAGTAGGAGGTTTTTCAAGGAGATCTTTGGTGTGGGGGGAAGCTTTTAAGATGTTGAAGCCATCTTTCAGGATTTGGTTGAGTTTTTGTAGGCCATGGTGGTAATTAGTGATAAGGGGTAAGCATTGGGAACTGCTTCTGGTTTGGGGTTGGTTTTGGGACTGGGCTAAACGGATTTGGTTTTTAACAAGGTTGGTAGGGTAACCTCTCTTTTGGAAAGCACTGACAAGTTGGTTATTGTATTGATTTAGGTTTCTGGGAGAGGAAATGATACGTTTGGCACGGGTGGCTAGACTATAGGGTAGGGAGCGCTTAGTGTTGTTGGGGTGACAGCTGGTATAGTGAAGGTATTGTTGTTTATTGGTAGGTTTGATGTGAATATCAGTTTGAAGGACACCGTCCTCCAATCCAATTTCAACATCAAGGAAGACTATGCGTTCAGAAGAGGATTGCCAGGTGAAATTCAGGGATGAAAAGTTTTGTAGGCTTTGAAGGAAGGTTTCAAGATTGGTTTCGGTTCAACTTTCAATTGGTTTATGGTTTTTTGTCAACAAAAACCTTATCACTGAACACACTTCACAAGTGGCGGGATTTTCAATTGCAGCACACATTTTAATTATTCAAAGTAAGACAAGCAAAAGAGGTACAGACCGCGCGCGACTACAGCTCGATACGTACTGAACGCCAGAGTGTTTTGACACCAAGATGGCGGCTGTAGCCCCGCCCACTAATGCACAATTCAAAAACGTCTGTTACTTTCTGGATATCCCTTATACATTAATTCTTTATCTTGTAACACATTTAGTTGTTAGCAGATACACAACATTTGAAGCATTTACCTTGATAAATTTAAGAATTATTTTCCATTTTCTAAATATATTCACATTTCAAAAATTCACAGTTATACGGTGCTACTAATTTTTCATGTGAAGTTCATAAAAAGTTTTAAAATTCTCTAAAATTCACTGTTTTAATATGTTCCTTATCTACTTTACAAAGAGTATACCAAGTTTCGTGGAATTTGTTGATATTAAAGAACCTTTTAAAAAAAAAATAGTGAATGAGTTTGTTGGTGGGGTTAGAAGGAAGATGTTCATAATACGTGTTGGTACAAATAAAGTACAAGTGAACGTCACACAACACAAATGTATTACAATATATGCACAAATATATTACAATACAGGTACAAAATGCACAAATATTATGGTGATCAATTTCGGTGAACCAAGCTTATCTTCCTCAGACCAGAGGGATTCACAAAAGAATCAAAAACATTAGTCAATAAAGAACAAAAATAAAACAGTTACAGTAAAAAACAATCTAACAAAAATATACATGCTGGAAACTAACTAAAAATACATGTTAATAAAACAATAAAATATTAAATAATAACAACACATGTGAACAGTTAAATAAACAATGAAATTGATAAGTAATTCCCATAGTAAAATTGTTAAATGATTCCCACAGAGTGATTCCCGGTGATTTTAGTGTGTCTAATTACGATCGCTATATCGATCGTTAGCGTTAAAAGGGTTAAGCTATGCAGATTTTCAAAAGAATTTTGTTTGTAGAAAATAATTCTACTGGCTGATTGGAATCAGTGTCCAAAAACCATGCTGCTCTACTCACTACAATTAGGCCTTGCTGCTTTGAAAACAACATTATTTTAATATGTCAGTGTGTGCATAGGCAATGCTGTGCTTTGTGGGCGTCTGTGCTTGGAGCTTCTTCGTTGTTGTAACAGCCGCCTATCTGCCATTCGACAAGAGTCGTGCGCCATCCTGTACTTGCTCATGAGAAGCAACTTCGAGTTCTCCAACCGCAAGGGCCTTACCAGGGTGCACTTACAGGTAAAATTGTACTTGGAAGCTAAACATCAATTAATTATATTGGTGGTTTCATTTCTTTATGGTCATCATCATCTTCATTAGCAGTTACCATTATCACAGTAGGTTTACTTGGCACACAGTTAATTTTCTGTAACTTGTGTTTTCTCATCTTTTCTCTTCAATACGGAGACACAAACATATATATGGATTTGCATTTTTATGGATACAGATAAAAGTAATCCGCTGAATACAATAAAGTTTACTCTCTCATTAACATTAACATTATTATTCACATTTTAAAAGCTGTGACTTTTTATTTTAAATCTCTCTCTGTGATATTCTTATGGCCAAATTGTACTTTGAAGGTTCCCGTGCCCTTCATAGTAAAAGTACTGAAAGTAAATATTTATTCATTGTTTAAGCCTCCTGAGCTGATAATATATATATATATATATATATATATATATATATATATATATATATAAAACAAATAATAAGGTTAACGTACCTTTGTCGTCTTCAGCTACAAATATTTTATTTGTAGATTAAAATATTTTTGTAGCTGAAGACGACAAAGGTACGTTAACCTTATTATTTGAAAGTAAATACCTATGTGCACAACTAAGAATCAGGGTAATACATTACAATACAATACATCACAAATAAATACAACACAATACAATTTACATCACAGGTTTGTTTTTGGAATGAGTATGTACTTTGAAAACAAATGTCAGATAACTAGGTCGGATAATAAATATCTAACGTATATTGAAGTGTAAACATTGTTTTGGAAATGGAATGTAGTCAATATTGTAAAAATATAATGTTTTGATATAAATTGGAAGAAATATATTGATGCAGTACTAAATAATATTGTATAATTAAGTACAACAAAACTTAATACAGTATTACTTAGAGTCTTGTGAAAAGACAAAATAACAATTGTTTTTTAATATTCATCAGAATGCCATTTAAATGACACATGTGACAGCTGTCATTGTTTCTACAGGTCATTATATCCGTGTCACAAATGTTAGGGAACATTGTTGGACTGAACAATGCACGCTTCCAAGAGTCCCTGTCACTTATCAACTCCTACGCAAACAGCGACAAGGTCATGAAGGGAACAGGTCTGTATTACAGAATATAGTATCCCATATACAATATGTTTATTTTAATACTTTGAACTATTCCCCCATCTTTAAGAACTTATGTTTGATATGTCAGAAATATAAATAAAAATAACTGTTACTAATCAGTATTCACTGAGATGAAAATATATCGGTTTTCTTATCATAATAGACGTTCTTGCCATAAGTATAATATAAATGAAAATTGTAGTTGTCTATGATAATGAATTTTTTTTATTAAAAATGCTTATAAAAATAACAATACCCAATGTCTATGACAGATGATCAGTAATCTTATTTAGTCTATGATACAGTGATAGGACAAGTGCTCCCAAAAAGCGAGTTACAGGCAACACCCACGGAAAAATTACTGAGACTATAAGAAATTCAGATGTAAAGTTTCCACTTATTGTCATACATTAGTATTATCTTTTCCTTTGTATTGAGCCCCAGTGCTGATTCAGATTCTTGGATGCTGTAAGCTTGGATTCTGTATATAGTAACCTGAAATAGGCAGTTTATAAATATTATGTATAATACATTTATATTCACATTTTTGTAATAAACCTGCAGAAGGTGGCTTTAGTTGTAATGTAAGGTAAGGGATACAGAATCTCCAAGTTATAACTTTGGGCCAAATTTGATTGAAATTGATTATTAAATTCTTTATATATTTAAATTTTACTATAAAATATGTAATAAAAACTAAGTGCCAGTAATTTGGTTAGTTAGTGAGGTCTGCAACCACAGCTGGTTTAAACTCCATTACATTTACATAGAAGTATATTAACGCTCCACAATGAACCACAAAACAGCTTATAATTTGAGACAAAAAATTTAACACTGGATGAGAAAATTACCTGTTGGTTTATAATATCAGTAGTAGTATTTATGACTATAACTCTGAAAATTACATACACTATTTTGTCATTAAAATGTTTAAATCCATAATTTATTATATACTCTAGGATTAGTTTTTAACTACGATAAAATAAATTCTTTCTGTCTTATGTTATTCAGTTATCACACAAAGTAAAAAATGTTTTGATCTCATTAGATAGCATAAATAACTATTGGGTTAATACAGGCTTCCCTGTAGAAGTGAAGGATCTTACAAGGCGCATCCGCACAGTGCTGATGGCAACTGCACAGATGCGAGAGCTCCATCATGACCCTGAGATGTTGGTAGATCTGCAACACAGCCTTGCCAACTCATATGCCTCTACTCCAGAATTGCGTCACACGTGGCTCCAAACTATGACGCGCCACCACTCCAAAGACCACAATTACTCAGAGGTTCGTAACATTTCTTATAGCTTAATTTTTTATCCTTTAAAAGACGGGAAAACTATTTTTGGGAAATAATTTTTTTGTATTATTTTTTTATAGGGGGGGGGGGAATGTTTCAATTATTTTTGTAAATTAATGATACTTCAGTGTGTCAAATTTGTTATGAGAGAATTAGTTTTTCACAATACGGTGCCTAAATGATCTGGTATAGGAAATCAAGCTTACATTTATAAATAAATCCTTTGCATAAACTGTTTGACAGTAGATACATAGATAAACAAGTAAAAAACACAAAAAGTAAATAAAGCATAAATGGTGTTTTATTTTTTTCTGTGTTTTACTTTTTGTGTGGGTTTACATGTGCACTATCAAAGTAATAATTTACAGGATTTTATAAAAGTAAGTGTGCTTACCTTTATCAATACATGTTATAATAGATAATATAGTTTATAATAGATAATGGTAAATTTTAATAGAATTGTATTAAAAAACTATCTGAAATTATCTAAAATTGTGGTAGGATGAGTTAAGAAATCTAGCACATTACACAGAGTATCCATAACATCAGTCAATAGATTCATTATTCCAAATAGTTTTAATCCTTGACGTAAGGAAACTACAATTATTTCACTCATTTTAGTATTCTCATCTACATCCTGCAAGGATTTTTAAAGGTAATTACTGTTGTTTTGATCTTTATCTTTTTAACTTTATATTTTGTAAGTCTCCTGTTTATTAGAGCTAGTTAAAGTTCAGCCGCTTTGATTGTGACCTTATTAGAGAACCTGTGCGAGAGACAAAGCTAGTCATTGAAGTGAGAGAGAACATAAGTCTTCTCCCACCACTGAACTGACATGCCACTTTAACATTTCGTTGTCATGGATACGCAGTGGGAAGCTCCGCCTATAATATGATCGAGCTAGGTGACCATTGGTGGGCAAGGACTGTGGAGGGAACTGGAATCTAGTACAGCTGAAATGGATTTGAGATAGAAGTGAGGACAGCTGGTATAGTCGGTTTGTTGTCATTACCAATTTAAATTGAGGTTATATTAAATTTGATTTGCGATATTATTGTGTTAAAAAAAAATATATATAAATATATTATTTTAAGTACTTATTATGTGATTTAAATGTTCAGTAACCTACCTTCAAACCAAAATAATATTTATCACTAATTTCATTAACCATTTCCCCTCGGTTGGCCAACCCAGTTGAACATCACAATTTTGCCACCAGCTTGGCGAGTGTTCGTCTAAATGTGTCTTCTGAGATTTAGTATTCAACTCTGGTGGCCACTACTATGTTCGTGATCAGATCGGGTAAGTTTTAATTGCGTTGCCCACTGGGATCGGCTCTCCAACTGTGATGGCCGGCAATGATTTCCCTACGCACTCAGATGTCCAACTCTGTTGGACACTTGACATATGTTTTTGTATTTTAGATATAACTTATTTGTTTTTTAAAATGTTTAACAGCCATTTAAATATGTCGGAATTATATTCAATGTGCTGGTATCATCTGTTTCCGTTTCTGCTTTGTGTAGACATCCTGATTGTGTGTCAGAAATTGGCTGTGAGACTAGGCTATCTCGATTTTATCCTTGTGCATCTTGAGAGTTATTAATTATTGTAAATATTCTATTTTGCTATAAAATACTGTATGTAATTTAAATAATATATATTTAGTTCACGTTTTAGTATCCAAGTCTTTGTCCTGGCATATTTTTTGAAAAATATCACTCGGCAACATTTCCAAAACTGATTTATTTCAAAACTAAATATTGCAAAACTTGTAATTCCATAATTGTATGTTTCATTAATTAAAATTTATTTATTTTAACCAAACTTGTTTTTATTTTAATTTAAAACCAGACAATAAGTATTTTTATGAAGCATGATACTTGTATATAGAGACTATCAGAACGCTGAGATCCACTAATATGGCAATTATTTTATATTATAAATGGATTATATGTCACTTATATAATTTAATTCTAGACATTTCAATTATCAGTTAAAAATAGAAAAATAGTAATTTAAAATAAATAATAATGGTGAAAAAAATATTTACAAAAATTATTTTTCATGACTACAAAAGTATAATTTTAAATACTGTATTTCAACAGTATTTAAACATATACTAATAATACAAGAAAAACTATACCACGTTATGCTCCATATTTTAAATATTTAGGACAAATATTCAGATCAACATTTAAATTAAATATGTATTATTTAAACTTTAAAACCCAGGTGCAATCACAATAAGTCTGAATGATCCCAAAATGGGTTCTCACCTGGTGAGAACGGGAGAGTGACATGGCTACGGATCTCGTAAACAAAGCAGCCATGGCCAACCCAGTTGGCCATCCTACCTTATGGGTCATTAGCAGGTGTTCGACTGCCGAGCTGACGTAGAAACATATGTACTGGATACCTGATCTGGAGAAAATTTTTTAACAGACAGTTCCGAGGGGAAAGGATTAATGGTTTATTTACATATTACTTCGTATGCAATTTTTAAAAGTGTACTTTGTTAACTGTATAATTCGTGATAGATCGAGCAAGAATGTAATATTCAATTTTAACATGCTTTATAGTAACTACAAAAATGACAATACACAAGATCATGGTTATATTATATCAAATTTTAGAATTCAAGCAATTTTCTCTACTATCTATAACTTTAACACAACTTACAAACAAAGGAAGCAAAAGAGATAAAGTGCTAAGTGCATCGTAACCTACTACAACTTCACCAGCTGGTTGTGTCCGTTGTCCCCACTCCCAACACTGTCCCTCACACCAACTAAAGACGGAGTAGTGGAACACTTCCCCTCTGCTGCTGGAGCCCCTACATGCACTCAATATTTCACACAGGTCGCTTTCAAACCAGCCCAATTATAGTTGTTGTTTTCTATTTGCTATTTGTATCTTTATAACTACCTTTAATATTTTTATACGGCCTTACTTCACCGCGGGTACAGAGTTCTTGGTGAAATTTTTCGCTAGCCCTTAACTCGCTAACAAAGCATTTTAAGGCATATGTTAATATGAACTTTTTTCTTATTTTTAGCTATAGAATGAGTTCACAAGAGATTTCCGTACAGTTTTTAATCACTCTGTATAACGTCATATGATATTAATAAAGAGCTCTGATTGGCTACAGCATGTCACCACCATCCGCCGTTCTCCCATCAAACCTACTATTTGGTTTGCTCCAGCCACTCTCCAGTTGATCGGGCATTGCTATACAAATAATGTTATTTATATAATGCTATGTTTTTTATCATTCTGATCATCAATTAATGATAAGTGGTGAAAGATGAATTCATATTATGTGCTGTATTTTAATGGTATGAAATGTTCAAATGTTGTAAAAAATCACATTGTTTGATGTATGTTTATGAGCCGGTTGTAAGTTAATTTACTAATGACATTTGAATTGTTGTTACAGGCGGCTTGTTGTCAACTACACATTGCTGCATTGATGGCTCAATACCTCAAGCTAAAAAAGGCACAGGACTGGGGTGCCGAGGCATTTCTACCCATCTCATCCAACATTCCTAAGGATGAGATTGCTCTCAAATTGGACTCTGGTAAGTGGTGCATGATGCAATTTTTTCCTTGCTACAAAAATTAAATTTCTTAAGTAACCGGTTTTTTTTTTTTTTTTTTTTTGTAATAGAATATATATTTTTAGCTAAAACTGTGATTGTTTTGCACTATACAGGTATTTGCTCCCACTTCTTTATTTAATTTCAAAATCTGAAGCTCATTAGCTTTGTTTTTTAATTAATTGGCAGACGAAAAGTGTCTCAAAATCAGATGTGAGTGGATAGTTAATTGTCGTACATTAAAACAATGAAAAAATTAAATTGAATTGAAAACAATTTAAATATTCAATTGTTTGATTCTGTTATTTGTTGCATCAATTTTTCCTCCTTCCTTATGTTCCTGTTATACCATTACTATAGTTCACCTCTCTTGCATGTCAAGTATCTTGCCTCATCTGCTGTGTTGTTCTATCAACAATACATACAGTTCGAACATTTACATATCTAAAACAGTTTCTAATAACTACTTGGCCTGCTTGTTACTTTTTCACAATCTTCTGTCTTCCCATCATTTCATTTCCATCAGTCTTCTCTCTTCTCAGTGCCTTCCTTTCAGCCCATTAGCCATAAATTCCTTGATTTCTCTCTCTGTCCCTCTATCTCCATTTCATGACTATGTTGTGTTATCCAGAATTCCTCCGTCTGCTTCACATAACCGAACCACATTAGTAGATCCCTCTCAATTCTATCCAATAATTGCTTCCCTTCAGCTCTCCTGTTATAGATGGATATGTATGTATGTAAAGTATTGCCATATGTCTCGCCTACGCTGTAGCATACTGGTGTTGCTGAGATTTATGGCGCAGCTCTGTAATATAGATTTCTGGAGGCCAAGCGTTAAGAGCCACTTGTTGTGAAAGTGTAAAAATAACCTTAACTTTTCTGTCACATCTGTTCATTACCACTCAGGCTTTTAACTCATCAACATGGACACCACTCTGGAGATCATGTTGGTTGATAGCCAAAATTTGAAGTTATCAAATGGAAAGAATTTAGTACTAAGCAAGGCTATCGCTATGGCTTAGTAACCCGACGGCCTTTCTGGTTATGATTCTTACTTACTCCTGTGGCCACACAAATCCCAAGTGATTTTTAGCCTTTCCAACAATTTGCCTCCAATGTTGTCTGTCTTCTGCCATGTCCAGATCTGCTCCTAGTCTCCTGAGGTCTTCCTTTACATGGTCGCTCTATCTGAGCCTTCGTCTTCTCAGCGGTCTCCTTCTTGGGGGTCATCCAGTCCACACTCTTTTCAGTATCTTTGTATGTGTCCCAGCCATCTCAATCTTTTGCTTTTTACCAGTGCTATTATGTCCGGATCTTTATATAATTCCCTCAACTCACGATTCTGCCTTATCGGACACAACCCGTTTTCTTCAATCGGACCAAACAATCTACGTAGAATCCTGGTTAAAAAAACTATGAGTTTTCTCTCATTGTGTTTGGTGAGTGTCCATACCTCTGCTTCATACTGGTTGTATGATCACCTGGTACATCTGGAGTTTAGTTCTTCTGGTCATTAGCCTGCTCCCTAGGAGCTTCGATAGACTCCAGTAGTGTTTTTAAGCTGATGCCAGCCTGTTTAGAATTTTATCATCTTGTTTATTTTCAATTAATTGTTATTGTGACCCAGATATTTAAAGGAGTTTTTTTTGCAAATTTAAAATTTAGCACTTCTAAATTTGGTTGATTATCAGGTATTTTCTTCTTTTAGCTGTAGTCCTATTTTTTGGTCTCAGTAATTAGCTTTTCTGCTGTTGATGTATTTTTTATTTTCAGCAATTTGCCACATCATCTCCAAATGCAAGTACATTTAACTAGGCACCTATTTTTGCTCCTCCTTGGAGACTACCTAAGGTTCTTAATGACTCTTTTATGACTAGATTAAAAAGTAAGGTAGAGAGTGAATCAGCCTGTCTTAACCCCTTATTAATATTAAAACCCTCAGAGCATTCATTTGCTTTGTTAATTTTTGCTTTGGTTAGGATTCTATGTGCTTATAAATATGTAATCTAACAATAATGCTGTGTGAATGATACATATAGATGTTTTTTACAAAACATATGACCAAAACTTTCACAATTTAAATTGTTATATATCCTATTTATAAAATATCTCTGTTATATTACTATTTCAAACATGTTCAACTTTGTTTTTTAATAATGTCAATAGTCAATCTTTATTTTCACAAAACATATACATAAACCAGCAAAGCTGGAGACACGGGTTGAATTGTCATAAATGTATGAGTAACACTAACCTAAAAAAATTAAACATATATATATATATACAAAACTTGATTAAAATTAACAAAAGACATCATTTAAGAATTCATGTATACTATAGTAAGCCTTGCCTATGAGTAATTTAGTTACCTCTCATATAAAAATTTTAATTTTTTCAATAGATTTCGAGTATTTGGTAATCTGTTATACCTGTATACTGTGGTAGTTTTTCTAATGAAGTCAATCTGTGAATGGGCAGTTGGAAATTAACTCAATGCCTTGTTAAATAATTATGGAGATGGTTTTCATTTATGAACAAATTCTCATTTCTTTTAATGAACAACAGGCATTGCAAAATATCTAATGATGACAATGTTAATAATTTAAATTCTTTAAATATTTCTCTACAAGAGCATCTATTATTTGAAAACATCATAATTCTTAGAATTTTTGTTGTATTTTAAAAATTGATTCAGAAATACTGTGGTTACCCCAAAATTATATACCATATTGCATGAGATAGTACACCCTGTAAACTTCAAGTTGGCCGATGGGCCGGAGACAACCTAAGGCCACCCTTATAACCCCTCGCCGCGTCCGTCGGGGCTGCAGCTGTCTAGATGATGAGTCACCTACTGGCAGTTTTCATATGATGGTACACTTTTTTAATAGGATAGTAATTACACATTTTTAAATGTGTATTTGAAATCTACTAAAAAAGTTATGAGAAATGATAACAAACTCGAGTAGGCTTTGATAGATTTTAACACTGAAAGTAGGTCTTGAGCTGTATTGCCTCTCAGATGTAATTCAACTTGCATTGAGTATACTGTAATTGGCCCATGGGCCGGAGACTACCTAAGGCCACCCTTATAATTTCTCGCTGCGTCCGTCGGGGCTGCAGCTGTCTAGGTGATGACCCACCCGCAGTTGACTGGCAGTTTTCATATGAAGGTACATTTTTTAATAAGATAGTAATTACACATTTTTAAATGTGTATTTGAAATCTACTGAAAAAGTTATGAAAAACGATACCAAACTCGTCCTCGGTGTTTGAACATTTAATGTGATAATGACAATATTTTTAGCCTGAAAAAATCTGGTAAACACGACTGGTTTTGGGTGACTCATACTCTTCTGAAAGTAGGAAAATATGACATATTTGTGACCAGTGAGTCACCGCCAGTCAAACAGTGAACATCACCAGTGAAATTTCGCTAATGCTATGTGTTTTTGTTCTAAGAATTAACTTTAAGGAGGTTTTTTTAGTGTTTAAAATTTAAAAAGTTAGTGTAAATTCAGTTTTTTAATATTTTTACTTTTTTGTAATGCCTCCTTCAGAGAAACGGGGTAAAGTATATCATTCCCAAGCTCGTACTATAATTGTGTCAGTCCTTTAATATTTCGAACGAGAACGTGAAAAT
>JAQJVL010005114.1:0-38067 GCA_035578905.1 Stictocephala bisonia
CTGTTCTAACTTATACTGCCCTCTTATAACATGTTGACAAGTTCTTGTATTAAAAGAGTGGATAGTTCTCCTCACGTCAATTTTGTTCAGATTTAGTGTTAAAAAGAGCTGAGCCTGTAAAATGTATAGAGAGAAAAGTAAGATTTGCTATTCTCTAAAAATGCATCTGCAATGATCTAAAGGTAAAAAAGTAAATCAAGTTGATTCATGTTGTTTTTAATTAAAGAAGATGGAGAAAAAGTCTTCCAGAAAAGAAAGGGTGACATGACGAGAAATAATTATAAACTTCTAGTCTGAAAATTGGGAAGTAACACAGTTGTTTAACCCCTTAGTTGCCAAAAAAGGCACTATTTTGCTTGTTTTTTGTAATAATTTTGTTTCTAACTCATGTAGGATAAAAGTTGAGGTAACAAAGAATGTTTTTTTGTTGTAGATGTTTTTGTAAATTGAGTTTACAATTTAAAAAAATGTTCTCTAAATATAATACAGACCCTACAATTTTATTAGCCAAGCGAAAATGTGGTAAAAATATTATTTTACCAATATAATATCAACACAGAGTTAAACCCTTTTAACTGGACGCAATGTTGTGACCCTTTCAAAAAAGAGCGATACAAAGTCACCTAATCTATGTTTGGCGATAGTTGAGGGTGAGTTTCTACCTAGACTGTTGCTGTCAGAAGGGCGCCAGTCAATAAAAAGGTGTCCATGTGGATGGACACCTTAATTTACAAGGCTGATTCATTGGCATCCTCATTTTGCAGTCTGACTCGGACAGAAAGGACACTTCATCACTACAGCAACATGTGAACACCTGTGAATAGGACAAGCGCCTACATCACACCAGCCGTGGAGCTTTACTCTAAATTCTCACTGAATAGAATGTAATGGCGACATACAGTGAATACGGCCATTTAGGAGGCAAGAAGGCAGGATGTAGCCTCCTAGCCAATGCTGCTACCTAGCGAGAGGGATGTAAACTATTTGAAAAATTTTAAAAACAAACAACATTAATCAACCTATTATTCTGACAGAAAATCAACTATAACTACTAAGATTTGATACTGAGTTTGGTCAACAGGTGGCATTAGCTGTTTATCTGTTAATAGGCTAATTATTACACTATAAGGATAATTTTAACAATTAAAAACAAATTTGTACAAATTTTTAAATTCCAATTGCTCTAAAAAGTTTGTTTGAATACACAAACCTTTATGAGAGACTCGTAATACATTTTAATAGTTTACAAAATTAATTAAGGGATGATCCTTGAAATGCATTTATCATTCAAGATCATGAAAACCTGCAAGTTGAACTTATAAAACTAAATTGCTAAATGATCTAAGAGAGAAATCTCGAATGCCGTCATATATGCAGATAAACCAAGATCTGCAAAAAGAGGGGCATGAAATAAAATAAAATTTGAAGTTTTCTACGCTTTTTAACACTTAGCTGCCGTGTCAGTCCAGTATGTCCGATGGCTCTTTGTCTCAGCTAGATGCCGTTGGGCCACTACGCCCGACATTATTGCTCAGCAACCTTATGGTTTCTTTATTGTTACTCTACTGGTCCTGATTTCTCAAGGAAACCGATCACACTTTATTGTACTGCAAGCATCATACTATTTACAGAGCTAATTTTGAAGTTTTTGGTTAGTTACAAAGTTATTCAAAAAACTTAAATTTTGGCAGGTTTTACAGGCAAGATGTCGGGAGTTTAGACCTTACAGACTTATTTAGTGAATTTTGGTACAGAAATAACTTAATGCATATTGAATACTGGATTGCTTTCATCATGCAGTCTGTGTAGCCAAACCAGGAAAACAAATTTACCTCAAAATGTGTCAGGCTGATCTGCCCAACCGAGTTTTTTGTGTGTCGTATACGCTACTAAAAAACTGTGGGCCAATATATACATATACATTCTTGGTTATAATACAATAATATATAATACAGTTTAAATACAACCAGATATAGGCTAAATTATTAAACATAAGATTTATTTGTATTCAAACAGATATATTCAAAAACATACATGCTGAAACCTTTGAAAAACAGCTGTGACCCCAACAGACCAAGGGCCCATTTAGGAGGCGGCACGAAAAAAAAAAATATTAATGATTAAGACTTCCACGCCTGTACTAAAAATAACGATACTTAATTTTTAAAATTAAAGGATTAGCAACTCTTTACTCATCCAAACAATGCTTCTTTGAATACATTAATTTAAAAAAGAAGAAAAAATAATCCAAGAAATGAATGTAAATATTTCAATTAATTGAGTTTGAGTTATTTAATTATCCCAGCAACCCTTCAACATAATCAAGTATTTACATGTTGCTCTGAAGACAGCCTGTGACATGTCCACATCTACACTACCAGCTATGGAAGTAAATAATGTGATTGTAACATTTAGAAAGGAGTTGCATGAGCGGCAAGTACAAGCTCCACAAGGGTATAACAGATAGCCAGCGCGCCTACCATAAGCTGGCACACACCAGTCTGTCTTACTTAAGGTCATTGGGTCATCCACAATATCTCTCATAACACCATGCAGATAAAAAAGTTGTGCTAATTTTCGTCTCTCAGACAACCTCTCGAAATCAAATAAATTTAACATTTCCTCATATCTAATATGTCAAATTGGATAATTTAACTGACCAAAATACTTACAATACAACAATCGCAACAATTTCTTCTGAATTCTCTCAATCATTTCACAATATAGTTGAGTTTATAGGGATCAAACTATAGATGCAAACTCTAATCTGGAGCGAACTAAAGATCTGAATAAAATTTTAAGTGTTTCAATCTCTCTAAATTCTTTTTCGATTCTTGAAATAAAACCCAATGAACTGTTAGTTTTCTTCACCACATGTAATATATGGTTTGAAAAACAAATCATCTGTTATAAGAACCCCCAAATCATTAAACTGGTTCACTCTATGTAAGAGACAATCATTTATTTTGTAAGGAAATAAATATGGTGTTTTCTTTCTATGTATTGACATAACACAAAATTTATCAATATTTAAAGTTAAAAGATTGTCTTGACACCATTGTGTAATAGCATCTAAAACCTGCTGAAAGTCATTATGGTCAAACACGTGTCTAATAATTTTAGAATTTGTAGTTCATCAGCATACATTAAAAAGCATTTGATGTAATATTTTGGACTAAATCATTTATAAATAAAATGAAAAACAAAGGGCCCAAATTACTGCCCTGAGGAACTCCAGACCCAGCTGAAAATAAATTAGAATTATAACCCCGATAAGACACATACTGCCGCCGCTCCTCCAAGTATAAACAGAAAAAATGAATAAATTTATCAGAAAAACCATAATAATTAAGTTTTGATAACAGTACTTGATGGTTTACGCTATCAAACGCCTTTGTGAAATCAGTGTAAATTACATCAGCTTGATCCCTTGAGTCAAGGGCACGAGAAGTGAAATCAACGAAATTAACAAGGTTAGTTGAAATGGAGAGAGAAGGCATGAACCCATGTTGGATCTTAGAAATATAAAGTTTAATGTGAGGGAATATGGTGCATAGGCGCCGACTTAGAGAAACTGTTGGGGGCTACACTACTGGGGGGTATGGAATACCCCCCAGGGTAAGGGGGGGTCCTCCCCCGGAAATTTGTTTGAAAATTTAGTTAATTTTAGTGAGTTTTAAGCCAATCTAGGTAATGCATTTGCTATGGCACATGTTTAGATTATTCAACAACAAGAATACCTAGTATTTCATAGGCCTAGGAGGGCCTAAATTCTTGATCTGAACCCATTTCAGTTTAGATTTGTTGGGCAACCGATGATAGCTGTAAATTAAAAATATTTTGAATGATTATAATCATATAAAATTTCTTATATCGGTTTTGCTCAAATTTTTAATACCATAAACAGTGTTTTTCTGTTATTTCTGTTAAGGGGTAAAAAAACGATTAAATGAAATTACACACCTTTTAATTGACATTAGTGCTAAAACAATGCAAATGTTGTACGTCTTACTGCATTAGCTTTCACAAAGTCGTTCACAATCGGTCTTAGATCTAAGTTATCCAATACAGCTTGATGCGCATTCAGTACTGCAATATTATTCAACCTCTTCTGGCCCATTGTTGATCGCAGATACGTTTTGAGCCGACGTAGTGCGCTGAACGATCTCTCAGCTGATGCAGTCGTCACAGGCATAACACGGAGGAGCTTCATACATGTGTAAGCTTCTGGGAGAAGCTCTCGAATGGTCTTATCATCCACTAACATCTTTCTAACTTCTCTCATCGTGGTTAAGGGAATGTTCCTCTGCCTTGCGATGTCTCCTAGCATTGACAGATGAAGCTGCAGTCTGTCAGAGTCCAAGTCAGTTGCAAAAATCTCTTGTACTTTATCAATCTTTAAAGATTTTACACTACTTCCGTTGACAGCTGAGACACACTCTTTCTCAATCATGAGTACTTTGTTAAGTCCATTAGATTCAAATCTTTCATTTACACAACCTTACACCGTGTCAATCACTTCGAGGTATATTCTTCGGAAATATTCCATGGGACTTTTAAATTCGTGAGGTTTTGAGCTATTGATCTCTTCAAGCTTCTTTGGCACAAACCTCTGGCGAGGTAGTTTTGGCTCTTCAACGCCGTCAGGTTTTTTCTTTAAGCAGTCATCCCAGAACTTGTCAAACTCAGCACGCTTTTCTTCTAGAATTTCAAGTAGGCACTCTAACTTAGATTCAACCTCTGTGGCACCAATCCTGGGACATTGAATAGTTGTGTTTACTTCCTCCACAGGGTCCATCACTTGGCAAAATAGTGAGACGAAGAAAAATGTTTTGAAGTGCAGCATATTGTCCAAAAAACCAGAGCATTTTGAAGCAGCATCTGAATTTTCTTCTTTGGAAAACTTTCCAAAAAAATCAAAATTTGTTCGTAGTGGTTTATTATTCGGCGAATGCTGCTTGATCTCATAGTCCACCTCGTCGGACAAAGTGGTCGTAGATTTGTTGCAACTGTGTTTTCATCATCATTCACGTTTTGAAATATGTGAAGTCTTTTTGGTGACGCTCGAATCATGGTAATTAGATCTTTGGCCAGATTCATTATGTCCCTCATGACACTCACACTCAGGTGTCGCAAACTATCTTTTACAGCTAAGTTCACGAATGTGCTGTACAGTGTACAAAAGTTGCGAGATGCTGAACATCTGTAATTAACTTTTGTAGCCCATTAAACTCGCCACTCATGTTTGATGCCCCATCAAAGCACTGACCACGTAACTTCTCGAAGGATAGCCCAAGTCGCAGAAGAACGTCTTTAACTATTTCAAAAATAGTTACAGCTTTTGTGTTTGTTGTTTCATATAGACCTATAAAATCCTCACAAATATCAAGATCAGTACCCACAGTACGAATACAAATTGATACTTGCTCTTTAATTGAAATGTCACTGGTCTCATCGACCATAATAGCGAAGTACTCACATGTTTTTATTTCATTAACCACATCACACAGAACAGCGCCCGCTAAAAGTTCAATGATTTCATTTTGGACATCATGTGAAAGCCATTTATAGCCTGTACGTCCCATCCATTCATTCAGCTCAGGGATGTCACTTTGTCTTAAAATGATTAACTGCCGAAAATTAGAGCTTAGCTCTTCATGGCCACGAATAGCAAGACCTTGGCGGCATTAGAATCTCAAGGTAGAAAAAATAGCCATAAGGGAAGAAAGGGCCTTCTTCATATCAACACACATTTGTTCATTCAACTGAACCACTACACTAGGACTGGAGAAGGAGGACAGTTTTGAGATACATTCTTTGTGCGTTTCTGAATTTTCGTGGGTTTTAAATTTCTCAAGTGCTTTTTTCCAATTCGAAAATCCGACATGAATAAAGTTGTCCTCCTTTTTCTTACAAAATTTTAATAACCTTTTAGAATTTGCTTCCTTACAAATTTTACAGAATACTTTGTCAGTGTGTTCGTCTAATTCAATCCACCCGTACGATGCAATCCAAGACTTCTGAAAAGTTCTTCCCTTTACTGCAATCTGCTTAC
Organism: Stictocephala bisonia; assembly: GCA_035578905.1. Taxonomy (NCBI): domain Eukaryota; kingdom Metazoa; phylum Arthropoda; class Insecta; order Hemiptera; family Membracidae; genus Stictocephala; species Stictocephala bisonia. The sequence goes on from JAQJVL010005114.1 coordinate 6,056, forward strand.
CAATTGTAGAATATGATGTGGTAGGCGCAGATGTTTTGGCTAAGGAGCTAGGAGTCGCAGTCGCAGGAAGTTCAGTTGTTGATGGTGTGCATGCGTCGCTTGAGTCTAGGCGTGGTTTTTTGACAACAAACTTATCCATATTGTCACTACACTCAGTTAAATTCAACAGAACACTTATTTAATAATCACTTATTAATTAAATACTTGTACACTAAACAGTTACGTTAAATAACTGTAAACTGTGTAAGGTGTAAAAAATAACAACAAGTTAGATATCTAAATTAGTAGACACGTACAGTACAACAACAGTAGTTGCAAGCCACTGGCTGTCTATCTGGCCGCTGGCCTTGAAGTTTAGTAGTGGGAGGGGAGAGGGTGTATGTCTGCTACAGTATTGCCAACCCAAATCAAACTAGATTGAGAGGGCAGTTTGGTTTTGCTCATAATCTATATTTATAAAAGAGGATGTTTGTATATTTGAAGTTTATGCGCTGCCAAACCATCCAACCGATCGCCATGAAACTTTAGGATGTTGTCCTGTATACTCCCGAGATGGTTTCTGTGAAGTTTGATGCAGATCCGTCCACAGGGTCCCGCCCCACGGGCTCCTAAAGATCCCATGTTATTCAAATGGAGAATCTGAATTGTTTACAAAAAACATATGACTGTGTGGTTTAATTTAGTTTCACATGCCATAAGCAGATTGAAGTTCTCACAACAACAGTACTGTATATGTTTTGATTTATTGTCGTTCTACATTTCACCTTGAGAGTGTAGCACACACTACTTTTACTTGATCAGGTGATCTGTATTTGTGTTAACCATTTTTCCTCGGTAATTAAAACATGTGGTGAAAAAAAAAAACTACATTTATACACCAAATAAGAAGACCAAAAATATTGTTTAACCTCTTGCACTCATTTAATAAATAATGGTTTTTTTCTATAATTCTTTTTATTGCTTTATTTTGGTATGTCAATGAAAAATGAAAGGCGAGACAAAGTCCGCCGGGTTCAGCTAGTACATAATAAAAAACGGAATGAGGAATAATAATGTTTGGCCAACACTCATATACACTTAAAGCTTTACAAACCGAGTGTCTAATGCACATTGTATCTATACGTTGTCTATGTTTTTAATTTGTAGCCTATACTGTACTTTATTTTATGATAATAGTTTGTCATTAAACGTTTATTATGTATACTAATATGTTTTTAACTTGTCAATTAAAAAAAAAAAACCTAAGTTTAAATTAAATTATTTTATTTTTGTTGGGGGGGCTGAGCCTCTAAGACGGCACCATTGGGGGGGCTCGAGCCCCGCAAGCCCCTAGGAGTTGGCGCCTATGATATGGTGTCATACAGAATGATCTCAAAAACCATTGCAGGTGTATTTAAAATGAAAACAAATGTCGATAGTTCGTAATATCTGATTCATTTCCTTTCTTAAAGATAGGCGTTATTTTAGTTGTTTTCCATAATTTTGAAAAGGTAACACACATAAAATGTTGATTCAAAAAAATAATATTGAAACTAGTTAAACTCATAACAAATTGTTTTGTAAATAATTACAGTAAATAAAAATTAACTTTTAGACATACTGACTACCTCAATGTTTAACATTTTACTAAAAATTTATAAAAATAATTTGTAACTGTTTGAGATAAGACAAATACAAAGTACTGTAAGTTGAAATCTGTTTCTAAAAAAAGGTAATAATTAACTTTCTCGACAAGTAGTTTAAATGTGATTATTACTAAATAAATCTTATGTTGCTTGACAAGTCATTGGAGGCAGATTATCGCTGTTGGGTAGATTGTCTTCAGCCACTTCACCGTCACGATATCCTTGGCAACTTCCCCGGTCAGCACCCCCAGCTGAGCTCTGACGTAACATGGACAACACCGTCTCCCTCCTCTTTGCGCATGAGAATCCTTCCATTTGAGGAGAACCATACATATTTATACCCCAGTTTCCGTCCAGTGGATCTAGCCAGAAAGAATAAATTCCGGATTTCAAGACTCATTGATTGTCTTATAAACCCTGTTCTTGGATACGAAACACAGATCCGACGCGGCAAAACCAGGTTTCACCTTAGCCAATCTAATGAACTCGTCCTTAAAGTAAAACATCCAACTTATCCGTAATGACAGAAAAGGCATTGTCAGACGATTTAGTAGAATTACACCGAGTTGTCTTCTTTTGTACAGACATGGTTTATAGCGCTCTGATGCGACAATAAGACAAGTTGGACCTTAACCTACCTAACTACGTCTGTTCCACTCCAGCTACAAGCACTGACATACTTATTTTATTGATTTATACACTTAGACATTACACAAAAATCGGCACTGTAGTAGAAAATAAATACATTAATCACTGGTGAAAAACTCACTAAAATCTTTCACAAAAACCCATCAAAAACTAAAATAACAAACGGAGCCGCGTGGAGTTACTCACTTAGCATCGCTTATCTTTTTGCATTATGTATATAGAAATACTACATACATAATGCCTATGTATGTAGTATTTATATACTCAGAAATGGTAGTACAGTAAAAATAATGCACCATTATTTTAAAAATTTTTGTAAAAAGTTTTGGCAATTTATAGCAAAATACTCATATTAAGGATGGCAGCTAATGTGTTAAGCTAACAAAAATATATAATACTATTCTTATCTGATTTATCTTCAAAGGCTTGATGATTGTGGCGTTCTTCGGACTTACAATTAGCCTTGAATTTCTTAGATATATATATGTAAAGTTTTTCAGACGTAAAGAGCTAAGTCAGTATAATATGTATAATTTTTATAAACTACTATCTAATTGTCTTGTTGAACTTAGTGTAACATTTTTTTCAATACTGTATATTGAGATAGTGGAAGTTAGTTTTTGATTTGTTAACAGAAGGATAACAACTATCAGCCTTACACGCTAGAACAAGTGAGGCATATAGCATATCAACTGTGTTACGCTGTCAAGTTCCTGCATGACAACAAGCTCACCCACACTGATCTCAAGCCAGAAAACATCTTGTTCGTTGACTCTGACTACGATATCACATACAATAGCAAGAAGGTAAACAATCCATGACTATTTCGTAGAAGAAAAACTAATACACTAGTCCCTCTATAATCCGGCCCTGCGCCAGTCCGGCCCCCCCAGTAATCCGGCCGGTTCTATCATATTGAGAAAAGAACTGGAACCAGAACTTTTTCAGACCCTAAGATAAATAAAATAAAATAAAATAACTTCGTCAGAAAATATCTGCCCACAGTTGGCCTTTTCCTTATCAGTACTATCAGCACTTGAAAGAACAGATAACATTAGAATTCCAAATGCAGTAAAGAGGAAGATCGTCCTGAGCCCCATACTTGTTTATCCTGACCCTTTCTTATCACTTCCTGCCCAATAAAAACACGTGGTGGCAACATTCCATTCTGTTTACAATTCATATCTCATGAAAATGATTATGCTTCTAGTTGTATAGTGTAATAGTTGAAAGGTTTTTATAGTGATGTAAATATATTAGAGTTTCTTTGTTTAGACATGTTATTAATAATGCAAAACATTGCATTAAAAAATGATAGGAAATATAATTGAAAAATACATTTTTACGATAATATTCTGTCAGCACAAGACAACTCTTAATAATGTTACTATTTTTTTATTTTTATCAATATTTACATTTTATTTTAACTATTTTTTTCTTTTTTGCAAAGTTTTAAAGGATTAATGTTTTCAATTGTAAGCTTTTTAACTTGTTTTTGATTAATATGCAACAGTGTTATGTAACACGGTTCAACTGGTGTACCATACTTTTCTTACTTTGAAACTATTGTACATCTTTATTGTAAAAATTGACTTTTTTAGTTACAATATACATTCTATTATGTAATTTAATCATGTTTTACAATTGAACTCCAGTAATCTGGCTTTTTCACTAATCCAACACATACCTGGTCTGAATTGTGTCGGATTAATGAGGGACTACTGTAATTTAACTATTAGCCAACATCCCTTGCTTTGCTACGGGGTGGTTCTTTATGTTTGCTTACCTCTCCCTCTGTGGTTCTTTATGTTTGCTTACCTCTCCCTCTGTGGTTCTTTATGTTTGCTTACCTCTCCCTCTGTGGTTCTTTATGTTTGCTTACCTCTCCCTCTGTGGTTCTTTATGTTTGCTTACCTCTCCCTCTGTGGTTCTTTATGTTTGCTTACCTCTCCCTCTGTGGTTCTTTATGTTTGCTTACCTCTCCCTCTGTGGTTCTTTATGTTTGCTTACCTCTCCCTCTGTGGTTCTTTATGTTTGCTTACCTCTCCCTCTGTGGTTCTTTATGTTTGCTTACCTCTCCCTCTGTGGTTCTTTATGTTTGCTTACCTCTCCCTCTGTGGTTCTCTATGTTTACTTACCTCTCCCTCTGTGGTTCTCTATGTTTGCTTGCCTCTCTCTCTGTGGTTCTCTATGTTTGCTTACCTCTCCCTCTGTGGTTCTCTATGTTTGCTTACCTCTCCCTCTGTGGTTCTTTATGTTTGCTTACCTCTCCCTCTGTGGTTCTTTATGTTTGCTTACCTCTCCCTCTGTGGTTCTTTATGTTTACTTACCTCTCCCTCTGTGGTTCTCTATGTTTGCTTACCTCTCCCTCTGTGGTTCTCTATGTTTGCTTACCTCTCCCTCTGTGGTTCTTTATGTTTGCTTACCTCTCCCTCTGTGGTTCTTTATGTTTGCTTACCTCTCCCTCTGTGGTTCTCTATGTTTGCTTACCTCTCCCTCTGTGGTTCTCTATGTTTGCTTACCTCTCCCTCTGTGGTTCTTTATGTTTGCTTACCTCTCCCTCTGTGGTTCTTTATGTTTACTTACCTCTCCCTCTGTGGTTCTTTATGTTTGCTTACCTCTCCCTCTGTGGTTCTTTATGTTTGCTTACCTCTCCCTCTGTGGTTCTTTATGTTTGCTTACCTCTCCCTCTGTGGTTCTTTATGTTTGCTTACCTCTCCCTCTGTGGTTCTTTATGTTTGCTTACCTCTCCCTCTGTGGTTCTCTATGTTTGCTTACCTCTCCCTCTGTGGTTCTCTATGTTTGCTTACCTCTCCCTCTGTGGTTCTCTATGTTTGCTTACCTCTCCCTCTGTGGTTCTCTATGTTTGCTTACCTCTCCCTCTGTGGTTCTCTATGTTTGCTTACCTCTCCCTCTGTGGTTCTTTATGTTTGCTTACCTCTCCCTCTGTGGTTCTTTATGTTTGCTTACCTCTCCCTCTGTGGTTCTCTATGTTTGCTTACCTCTCCCTCTGTGGTTCTCATAATTACATCAATATAAAAGCTCAGCCTGCTGCCCTTCTCCTAGATAACAAAGTTTTATAGTCTAGAAAAACCAAACCATATAAGTAAAATTTTGGGTGATGCAAAGAATTGCAATTATGTAAGATTTAGTAGAAATAACCTTTAACCTAACCTAACCTAAAAATTTTAAAATGAAAACCAAATTAGCCAAACTGTTCCAACATTATTCTTTTAGAAAAAAGGAAACATTTAGGAACTATTTCTACCCTTTAAGAATGGAATTTCGTGAACTCTTCTTTGTGGCTCTATGGTACTTTCCTCCAAATATAATTATTTAGCAAACTTATTTTTTGTTACTGGAAGCCTTGTTGTCTGGGTAAAGTCAGAAGGCAATGCTTTCAGTAAAAAAAAAGGTTTTCTCTGTTATTTATCATCCGACCTTTTAAATTGCAATATGGTTGAATTTAGTGTAAATATTGTGTCTTAACATATTTAGTGTAAAATGTTTTTTTTTTTTATATATATTTGACTTTGAAATTTTAAGACGGTCACCATTTTGAATCTGATAATCTTTAGACATACAGCCTTTTAACATGAAATGTATCTTTTTCAAGATCAACTTTCATACCAAAATTCAGTATTGTATGTAAAACTGTTTTGGAGATAATAAAATCTTTGTAAAAAACCCCCGTACAGACAGAAAACAAATTGAAAAAGGACACATATTATATGGAATTGTTTGCTCGTATTGACCTGGCAAACAGTCCTCTAAAATATGCAACAGTAGAAGTTGGACACCCTTTATATGTATATAACTTCTTATTGTTCCGTTGGATCTAATTTGTATCTGTCACCAAGCCTTCTTTAACTAGTGCATAGAACATTTTAACACACTAACTAGTCTTAAACACATTGCAGTTTAAAGATTTTCTCCTGAAAAATTTTTGTGATTTTAATTGTTTGTTTTAGAAAAGAGATGTAAGAAGAGTAAAAAGCTCAGATGTAAGATTGATAGATTTTGGGAGTGCTACATTTGATCATGAACATCACAGTACTATTGTGTCCACAAGGCACTACAGAGCTCCTGAAGTGATCCTAGGTAAGTTCAAGTCATTTTACCTTCATAAGTACACATATAGTTAGGGCCTGTATATCATTGGTCACTAGCGTAGTTGCTTTATAAGTACACATATATTTAGGGCCTGTATATCATTGGTCGCTAGGTAGTTGCTTCATAAGTACACATATAGTTAGGGCCTGTATATCATTGGTCACTAGGTAGTTGCTTCATAAGTACACATATAGTTAGGGCCTGTATATCATTGGTCACTAGGTAGTTGCTTCATAAGTACACATATAGTTAAGGCCTGTATATCATTGGTCGCTAGCGTAGTTGCTTCATAAGTACACACATAGTTAGGGCCTGTATATCATTGGTCACTAGCGTAGTTGCTTCATAAGTACACATATAGTTAGGGCCTGTATATCATTGGTCGCTAGCGTAGTTTCTTCATAAGTACACATATAGTTAGGGCCTGTATGTCATTGGTCGCTAGCGTAGTTGCTTCATAAGTACACATATAGTTAGGGCCTGTATATCATTGGTCACTAGCGTAGTTGCTTCATAAGTACACATAGTTAGGGCCTGTATATCATTGGTTGCTAGGTAGTTGCTTCATAAGTACACATATAGTTAGGGCCTGTATATCATTGGTCACTAGCGTAGTTGCTTCATAAGTATACATATAGTTAGGGCCTGTATATCATTGGTCACTAGCGTAGTTGCTTTATAAGTACACATATATTTAGGGCCTGTATATCATTGGTCGCTAGGTAGTTGCTTCATAAGTACACATATAGTTAGGGCCTGTATATCATTGGTCACTAGGTAGTTGCTTCATAAGTACACATATAGTTAGGGCCTGTATATCATTGGTCACTAGGTAGTTGCTTCATAAGTACACATATAGTTAAGGCCTGTATATCATTGGTCGCTAGCGTAGTTGCTTCATAAGTACACATATAGTTAGGGCCTGTATATCATTGGTCACTAGCGTAGTTGCTTCATAAGTACACATATAGTTAGGGCCTGTATATCATTGGTCGCTAGCGTAGTTTCTTCATAAGTACACATATAGTTAGGGCCTGTATGTCATTGGTCGCTAGCGTAGTTGCTTCATAAGTACACATATAGTTAGGGCCTGTATATCATTGGTCACTAGCGTAGTTGCTTCATAAGTACACATAGTTAGGGCCTGTATATCATTGGTTGCTAGGTAGTTGCTTCATAAGTACACACATAGTTAGGGCCTGTGTATCATTGGTCACTAGGTAGTTGCTTCATAAGTACACATATAGTTAGGGCCTGTATATCATTGGTCGCTAGTGTAGTTGCTTCATAAGTACACATATAGTTAGGGCCTGTATATCATTGGTCACTAGCGTAGTTGCTTCATAAGTACACATATAGTTAGGGCCTGTATATCATTGGTCACTAGCGTAGTTGCTTCATAAGTACACATATAGTTAGGGCCTGTATATCATTGGTCACTAGCGTAGTTGCTTCATAAGTAAACATAGTTAGGGCCTGTATATCATTGGTCGCTAGGTAGTTGCTTCATAAGTACACATATAGTTAGGGCCTGTATATCATTGGTCACTAGCGTAGTTGCTTCATAAGTACACATATAGTTAGGGCCTGTATATCATTGATCGCTAGGTAGTTGCCTTCATAAGTACACATATAGTTAGGGCCTGTATATCATTGGTCGCTAGTGTAGTTGCTTCATAAGTACACATATAGTTAGGGCCTGTATATCATTGGTCACTAGCGTAGTTGCTTCATAAGTACACATATAGTTAGGGCCTGTATATCATTGGTCGCTAGGTAGTTGCTTCATAAGTACACATATAGTTAGGGCCTGTATATCATTGGTCGCTAGTGTAGTTGCTTCATAAGCTAAAGGTTCTTCGTTCAATCACAGAGTCATAGCAAATTTTGAATGGGATCAGCTAATAACCACCATTTGTCACTGGTCTATTATTAATTACACTTTCTAAGGCTTTAATTTGTATCAGTGACTACATTCGCTCATCTACACACCTTCAAATTCCATATTTGCCCATATCTTGTCAACTGGCATTTAAGAATAAATAAAAATAACGTAAAAAATTGTTAATTCAGTGAAAATGACAATATGTTTGTTAAAACAGTGAAATTCATTAATTGCAAAGTAACAATCAATATTGTTAGGGGTTATGCAGTGCTTTATTTACAAATGACTTATACTTTAATCAAACTAGCTGCAAAATAATAAATATATGAACCAACAAAGTTTATAAAGCATTCTTATTGCCAATTTTTGATTAGGTTAATTTTTGTAATTACTAGGGAATTATTTTTTTCAACGTGGATTGAGTTGCCCAGGCCTCTGATTATTTTATGATTTGGGGGTAGTGGCGCTGTTTAACTATGTTCAGTGTGAAGTTTGCTAGCCATTCTGTTCGCTTCAAATCTGTATTCAACATTGCTGATACAATCAGCTTTTCTGCCAGCTAATTTAACTCTTCATGAATTGTTTTCTTGTTTGGAGAAATCACTACGAGTTTAATGGTAGTGAAAAAATGGTGCCCATTGTTTTGTAAATAATATCTAATTTTCATGAGAAAAACTGAGTGTTTCGTAACACTGTGCGTCAGAACTTCACATAAATACCACTAAGCATGCTCATGTCAAGCTGGGACATTCATTAAATAAAGTATAACTGTATTTTTGCTCATATTGTGCTACCAAACTTATAATGTAATGAAATTGTATATTGTAATGTACTGTAATCATAAACTTTGATATTTTATTTCTTTTTGTTTAGAATTAGGGTGGTCTCATCCTTGTGATGTATGGTCCATTGGATGCATTATATTTGAGCTTTACTTGGGCATTACGTTGTTCCAAACCCATGACAACAGAGAGCATTTGGCTATGATGGAACGTATACTTGGAACAATACCTTACAGGTGAGTGCCTTTATTTTATATGTGGATTGCTCGCAGATGTTTTTAGCTTTTGGGAGTGATTTTTATACAAGAATCTAATATAAGTAATTGGTCAGTAACGTAGGTGGTTTAAGCCCAGCTTTATAAGCTAAAGGTTTTTATTATGAACCCAATCAATGTCATAACATATTTTGAAAGGGAACAGCTGATTACCACCATTATCATTAAGTTAGGGCAAGTAGCATTAAGTTCTTTCTCATGGTGTTATACAAGTTCTGTAAGACCACTGTCTGTGAAGCAGTGACTCGTAAGATGGGTTAATAGATTTATTTTCAGTTGTTTAAGTGATTTTCTCTGTGCTCAACTGTCCCCATTTCTAGTTTCTGGATATTGTTATTTGTGCTTTTAAAACTGAGTTCAGAAAGAACCATGATTTTTATTTTATTTTTACCTGTCTTGTAGTAATTAAGAAACATTTTCAGGGTTATTTTTATTTGAGGGAGGATTAACTGCTTTCCTTCTTAACACAGGGCCTATTAGTTTCCCTGGTTTTTTAGCAGTGCAATTTTTATAATGGTAGACTCGAGCTCCGGAAGCGTTGGTAGGTGAGGGGTGAGGAAGAATATCATTGTAAAGGGTGTCTTACAAACATTTGCTTAAATTAGGTTACTCGAATGACTCATCGGACTGCATAATTGGTTTAGGTTACATTCTTACATATGAGACGCCGACACAACGCTGTTGGTATTTTAAGGTGAATATAATTATGAGTGTAGTCTGGTTACTAACCGAGTTCAACTATTCCTCAGAAAGGGCAATTTATTAATAGCCCAACAGCCAGGGCAACTAAGGGACCTACAGTTTTACGTGGAATCCGAACCGCGTAGTGCTGGTCTGATTTTCAGCTAATTGACAAGCCTGATACTCAGTTATCTCCCCCACACAACATCCACACAATGCTTACCACCCAGCATGGAAACCCAGACTTTTCTAGTAGTGTCCACGCTGATAGCAACCACTGAGCGGACGCCATGTTGGTATTAAGAGGACCGAGCATCCAACCTATCGCCTACAATCTCCCGAACACTTTGTCCCCAAGTAGCTGGGTTACAGCACTGCGCCACCAGTGCCGACAACCCAGTAGACAGCAGCGTTAGTAGTGTACAGCTGTGCCTACGGTTATAAAAATTGTACCGTACATCAACACTTAGCTATTTTATTTTTATATCATAGTCATACAAAAACAATATCATTGTAGTGCCATGATATTAACCCAACTATCGGTGACCATCGATTTTTCGACGGTCTATCACTCAACTACTGGTATTTACTCCCATGGCCATCGATGCCCAAGAAGGGACTTGGCCTCACCAACAAGCTCTCTCCATCTTTCTCTGTTTTCTGCCTCCTCCATTGTGGTTCCAAGTACACCAAGTAAGTGGTTCCAAGTACGCCAAACACCCGAATTTAACGTAAATTATGAATTTTTGTTGAGTAAATAGACAATTAGGATAAGTTAGGTTATGTTTGGTTAGGTAAGTATAAAATGCATTTTTCAGGCTAAATAAATAATTTTACTGCAAACACAATTATACATTCGTGTTAAGCTTAAAAAAACATGAGAAATGGAAAAAAAATTTGACGGAAAACTTTTTTTAAATAGTTGTTTTTTTCACTATCAGATAAAAAACTAGTTTTGTTCGATTTTCCGTTAAAAAAGAGTTTTCTGCAGATGAAATGAACATTAAAAAAACTAACATTTCACCACTTTTTCAAAAAGAAGTATTTTCATAGTTGACAAGAAATTGCATAGTTACCAAAACATGAAAAATGAAAATAAACCTCCTCAAAAATGCACATTTCAATACTTTTTCAACAAGAAATTGTATTTTCAGAGGTGACAAGAAATTGCATGGTTACCAAAACATGTAAAATGAAAGAAAAAGTTGTCGAAATATAAAGATTTTTTTAAATTTTGGATTTTTCACGTACTTATCAGATAAAAAACGAGTTATGTTTTCAACTTGTGTTATTGATATAACAGTAATTAATTAAAGCTGGGCCTATCGCAAATAGTCCGTAGGCTTATTAGTAAAAATTGTATTAAAGTAAGTAAGGCATATCATTAGATTTTGAGCCTACTTATCAATGAAATAAAAAATTTTAGGTAACTGCTAATTAAACCTAGGATACTTATGCAATAATTCAATTTCTTTATGGCCTACAAGATTTGTTAGGCCATGCCTAGCTATAAAACATGTGCTTTTTTATGTATTGTACTATAATGAGTGATTACGTCGATTTAGAAATATTTTCCTCTGTAAGTGCGACTTGAATTTTGTTTGAAACCCCTTGGAAAACACTTTGAATTGTGCTTCAATTTTTTTTACATGATTGAGTAGCCACCCTTTTATTATTTTCTTCTTCTATTGTTTCATCAGGGCCTTTCTTAACTGTTCTGCTATAAACAGACTATCTTCATTGGTTTGAAGTTAATTTTCAGTTAATTTTTTGTTAGCTTTGGTAATGTGTAATCTGTATTTGTTTTGTGTTAGTTCAAGACTGTATGTTTCAATGTGTTGCAATTTCTTGGATCCAGTATTTTACATATGGTCTCATTTGTGTCGGAGGTAGCAACATACCTTTCAACTGCTGCTCTACTAAACTGAAAGCATGACTGTGTACTGAAGAAATCTACGTTCATAGAAGTCTGTAATGAAAGTACATAGGAAATCAGTTGAAAAGGAATAAAAGCGAAGTTTGTATATTAGGGCATGATGAGTTGGCAGAATGGCAAACAGAGGAAAACGATTTTGTGACTCTAAATCAGCAATTATTGAAAAACATCTATGCAGTTTTAGGTTGAGAATATAAATAATCCAGATATTATTACTACTAGTTTTTACATTTTGCCTCTGACAAAGAAATGTTTGAGTTTTTAAAAACTGAGCAAACATTTATTAGCAACTGAAATGTGTATTTTCTGAACACTAGTAGTTCTGAATACAATATGTTTATGGTTCAGTATCCAATCAAAATCATAAATTTGTTTACTATAATATATTTTTCAAATTATTATTTCATATTTCAGAATGGCCCGTAAAAGCAAAACAAAATACTTTTACCATGGAAAATTGGATTGGGACGAGAAGAGTTCTGCTGGCCGATATGTCCGAGAAAACTGCAAACCTCTCTATGTAAGTTAATATGAATATAGACTGATGTTACTACTGCAATTTGTTTCTAGAGTTTATTTATTTGTTAGAATGTTTGTTGTTTATTTAATTTAACAGATTTTACTTAACGAAGACAAGATTGATATAACTTGTCGGTGAGGTCCATGTAATAAACATTACATATATATATATATATATATATATATATACAATTCTTTTATTTTATATTCAAAATGAGTTGGTTTAGGGCGGCATCACAATCTTATCACTTATTTTGGCGGTTAATGAAAGTGAGAGTTGGGACGTGCTGGCCACAGTTGCACTGTCAGTCAATATCTTATTTTACACAGAAGAAACTGGTTTGCATATTAAATTACTGCCTATTCCATTGTCTTCCTTGCGCTCATAACAGTTGTTCATCTACATCTGTGCGTAATGCAAGTCGTGTTTGTCTATCTGTTCTGGAGTTACATAAAGTGCGTCCCGTGGCCGTCACTGCCCATCACACAACCTCTTGCTTCTTAAAATTAAATATTGTAATATTAATGAAAATTCAATTAACAAATATTTACGATTAACATCATAAAACAGAATAAGGAATTAATTGTGTAATTCATGTAGTTGCTAGCACATTCTAAAAGTGGGTAAACAAATATGTTAATCATTGTTATGAATTAAGAAAGTTGAAACCATGAATTCTGTCAAACTTCGTTATACTCAATGAACCATGCACCCCACTTCAGATACAAACCTGTATATAACTGTCAAGGTCATAATTTCACAATAAAATTAATCATTAATTCAATGAATTTAATTTTTAATAAAGAAATGCGTGCATGATGAAGTGTAAATATCTTTCTTCTAAGCTATTTTTTAAGTGAAAAAGGATAATGTATCTTCTAGATATAAATGAACTTGCAAAATTATCTATAGGCCATGTAAACTAGCGAATAAAGTTTACAGTAAAACTTCATATCTGGTATCTCTGACAACAGATAACAAAGAGAAGGAATGTAAATTCTCCAGCTTGTGAGCTAAGAAAGGCCAAAAGAGTGAGGAGTTTTAAAAGAGATTTCCCATTCAACAGGCGTCGTTGGCACTATTTTAGGAAATAAGGACATTGGTGCATTGATAATATCAGTTGCTATTGCTTCATCATTTCGAGTGCATTGGTAAAAGTTTTATATGATTTGGTAAATATGTGTGCCGTTTTATAAACATACTATGGGACACCCCTGCACGCATTGTGTGCAAACCCTGTCACTTGCTGTGCTCGTGACACCTCAGCCTTAGGCCTCGGTGTGTGAATTTTGACAGCAAATATTAGTGGTTAAACTGCGTTTAGTACAGTCATATTATGTAATTTAACTTCCAGTAGGTCACTCATTGCACTTGACTTCCAACCTATCTACAGTTTAAATATAAACATCTAATGTTATTACTGAGATTATATCTTAGGTTAAGTTAGAGGGCACTAGGCCAGGAATTAGTATATTAGAGAGAATGGACATCAGCAAACTTGTCTTTTAAGGTAAGTTTGCTGATGTCCTATCTCTCTAATATACTGAGATTATATCTTATGAATGATGAATGAAAAATTAAAGATTAAGAAAGATGTATAACCTTCTCTATATTATAAATATCATTATTTACATTCTAACAGCTGTTTTACACTTACACAATTGTATAGAGAAATAAATGGTTCCAAAGAATTGGCACAAACTTTCACCATACTAAAAAAAAAAAAAAAACTAGTCAAGTTAGAGGAGTGAATGTGGTTTTTACTAAAATATTTTAAATTTGAATGCACATCTTTTCTGAAAATTAATCAAAATCGTTAGAGCTGTTTTTGAGAAAATTTCATTTTTGTATGTTTTTTGCCCATACAAATAAAAAACTTAAAAAAATTATAAAAAAAAGTAAAAAGTGTCTGGAAATATTGGCTAAATACACCTTCATAACAAATTTCATAAAAATTGATCCATCCGTTTGGTCTCCAGCGAAGTGCATGTACAAACAGACATCAAAAATTGTGTTTCTTAAAACCACTTTTTGGGTTCAGGAGACCTTAAAATGGATTTTTAGGCCAACTTGTAAAAAGAAATATTTTTGGACGTTCACAATACTTTCTTTATGCTAATGCATATGGGAGAAAGTAAAAATATAATATAGAAAAAGTGCAATAATTAAAAAAGTGTGTTAATTCTAGCGCATCAATAGGATAAATGTCAAACATACAAAATAAACATGTTTAGTTACAAAACGGTTGTTAATGACGAGTCCATAGTTCTGGGCATGTGGTTCGAGCATGTGCATCAATCGATTTCCCTCTCCAACCAAAGTTGTACAGACAAGTTAAAAAATAGACATCTCCGACACAGTACCTAGAAAATACTTCCACGTGATTGGTAGATTCAGTTAGCAGTATTTAATAGAATAATCATACCAGCTGATTTCGCCCATGTGACGTCACAGTCTACTGCATAGTCTTGTCGTGATAACTACCATAATTTTTAATTCCCATTTCCCATGTTCTTGGCCAGAACAAATCAGCTGTTTTTTGTTATCTTCTGTTTAGAAGAAAATATATATTTATGTGTTTTCATTATTTAATGATTGTTTACATTTTTCTCGTGGCAAGTAATCAATTAAGTTACTGTAAATTCACAATTTAAACTCTCTAATATAAACCAATTCCATCGTGAATAGAAAAAAAAAACATCTTCAATTATTAAATACGTATTTCAAATCACTATATTTCAATAACACAAGCACACTATATAAACATAGCAGCCACCCTAAACAAGATGGTGGGGGACATTCACTATCTCGCTTGCACAACCTCTCCTACACGCCTAGAACCATGGCCCGGTCTGTAATAAATTTCTTAAATCTACCAAATGTTATCCTTGTGGAACAATCTTTTAGGGTTGGTTTCTATCATACAAATGAAAAAAAACCACGCATACATGACCAACATAAAAATAAACGAGCCAAACCAAGCAAAGGGGAAGGAAAGATAACTAGACATAAAAACAATATGTACAGCGTTTCCTTACAAGTAGCCAAATGTCACCGACGCACTGCGCCTGCAGATGTTAACTACTACACACTATCAACGGGTTGAAAACTATCCGGCTGGTGCAACTCTTCGAAAGCCTCAAGAAACTATTGAAGAATTTTTTTAACAACCACATAGCCCTATGGACTCAGAATCTCAACAGAACAGTATAGAAAATGGAAGAAAGATAACCACCCCTACGTATACTGAACTTATAGAACTAATGAACTAGAACTAGAAGTAAATGCTACCAACGAAGAGCAATCAAACTGCATGAAGACATTAGAAACAACCTCACCACAGCTGGGACCCCCAAAAAACATCTTAATCATAATAATTTTGTAGAAAAGAAATGCCAGCCCAAATAAAAGCACAAACCGCAACCACAGTTCTCACCGCGGACTTTCTGAAACTCAACCTTCATGAAAAACACAAAATTAAAATTGCACACAAAAACAAATTGGCTTTCTAACAAAATTGAAAGACTTAGTCATTTCTTAAATAAAGAAAACCCAGACGTAATAATACTGACCAAACTTGGCCTGCAAAGAGAAAATCTAGAGAACACTCGCATCTAGGGATACACTCTCATAGGTGTTTTTTCTAGAAAGAACCATATTAAAGGAGGAGTGGTGGGATATGTCAAACATGATCTTGAAAAATATACAATATACTAAGCTTATACGCACAAGCGGAAATGAAACTGAGCATATTTGTGAAACAGCCCTCTTTGAACTAAAAACAAAGAAGACAAAATTACTCATCCTAGGAGTATACAGACCACCCTCTGCAAACCTAGACCAAGCCATTAACATCCTCACTGAACAACTGGACAGATCACTAAATTCTCACAGGAATATTTTACTTATGGGAGACATTAATGTGGACAACCTGTCTGAAAATAATGACAAACTTAAACTTGACGATCTCCTCACTTCCTACCAAATAACTAGAATGAGTCTTCCATCCACAGATATCACCAGAGATACCGCTAAATCAATAGACTGGATATGTACAAACCTAGACCAACAGCTAATAGAAACATCAGTCATCCCCCTCTCTGACCACACAGCCCAAATAATCACAATAAACACAGAGAAAGCTAAAGAAATGCTAAAAGAAAGGAAAAGGCAATTCAGCCATAGAGCAATACAACTGTTCAAAGCCAGACTGCATTCTCAAAACTGGAACAATCTATACCTAAAAGAAGATATCAACAACATATATGACACTTTCCACACCATCATCCAAAACATATTAAATGAAACTTGCCCACTCAGAACCTACAAATACAGGAAAAATAATAACACAAAACATTACTGAGATCCTGAATGCACCAAACTAAGGTCTGAATACCTTGGCGCCTTGGAAAGGGAACAATGCACAGGAAATGTGGAAAACAAAAAAGAAAAAGCGAGAAGGAAAAAACTATATGACATCAAACTAAAATCTCTGCAGTAAAATCATCTAACTGAACACATAAACGGAGCAGAAAATAAGCCAAGAGTGCTCTGGCAAGTGATAAATAATGAACACAAAGACAAAACTAACAATAAGACAGAATTAAACCTTCAGATAAATAATACCACAATAACCAACCCCATAGAAGTAACAAACTGCTTTAATTCATTTTTTTCAACCATAGCACAGAGGACCCTCCAAGAAAACAAGAAACAAAGTGCAGTAACATATAAATATCTACCGCCACAACCATTAGAACAAACTTTTAACTTTTAGCCAGCAACACCAGAAGAAATACTCAAAACTATTGATACCTTAAAACCAAAAACCTCATCTGGAGTAGATAATATATCAGCCAAGATCATAAAAATCTGTAAAAATGAACTATTAAGTCCACTCACCTTCATAATCAATCAATCTCTTGTCCAAGGAACCTTTCCCAACAAACTAAAAATAGCCAAAGTCTACCCCAAATACAAATCAGGACCGATCAATGAAACAAACAGTTATCGACCAATATCTCTCATCTCAACCTTCTCTAAAATACTAGAGAAAATCGTTCTAGTCAGACTCCTTAACTACCTAGAGCAAAACAAACTACTTACTAACGAACAACACGGCTTCTTAACCCTTCAGTACTCGCGTGCGTGTCCTCACGCGGGAACTCGCGCACAGTCTTTTCGACCGCGCTGTAGTGTTGAGGTTCGGGGGAAAGTAATTACACTTTTGTATAGCTTTGAATAGTAAAACTTATAATTTTTAAGTGATTTGAACATATTTTAAAATGTTTTAAAGAAATTATGACAGTTATTAAGCTAAGCAATAAGTACTTTGAAAATGTTAAAACTATACATCTGAATATTTCATAGTAAGTCATAGCAGATGAATTCTGAGCAATAAACAAATGTTACATAACGAAAATGGTACTAAATATGTCTATGTTCATTCTAATCACTGTCCTCGTCAACACTCATGTTATCATTATGAGCTGAACATTGTGTACAGGTTGAATTTGTGTGTTCTTTACAAATGAACGTAAACATGAAGAACATTTTGTTTTGGTTTTGCGATTCTTTTTTCTATCGCAAATGAAACAGCGTCCATTGTCTCCTTCAGCTACAGGTGGTGCACGTGCTCTTTTTTCTTCAATGCCTAAAATGGAGTGAAGACGTACTTTGATGTCACGTGGAATACACTCAAGAGTCGGACGATGGGTCATGAAATCGCGTCGTAGCATATTAGACAGTGACTTCTAAAACTGCCGTTGGTTCATGATATTTGCATTTGGCCTGTCTGTAAATATAATGTAAGCATTTATGCCTGATATGTTCAGTAGCATATAGAACAGTGTCAATGGCCAACGGTTGCTGGTCCTAGAAACTGAATATTCAGCCTTCATTTTGTCAACTACGTCGACGCCTCCCTTTGTTAAATTATAAATGTAAGCATCTCAGCTTTCTTGGCGTCACCAGATTCGGGACCAATAGAGTCATTCATGTGCATCAAAGAAAGTAACAATACATTCTTATTTTTTTTTTTTTTTGTACATACGAAAGAAGTGTATGTTCTTCACGAAAACCAAATAAACTGCTATTTTCTTCTCTGTTTTTTGTTTGTACAAAAACAGGAGGAATTTCCCGTTTATTTTTTTTCAGAGTGCCGACATGTGTAAGTTTGTGTGTTTTCAGAAGTGACTCCGACAATTGCACAGAAGTGTACCAGTTATCTGTGGTCACGTTGCGGCAAGATCCAGATACCGGCACAACTAGACGCTCAACAATACTTTTTCCACTATTATCAAGTTTGTATGCTCCATCTGGCTGCTTCCCAGTATAAACCTCCATGTTGTATGTGTAGAATGTACGAGCATCTGCCAAAGAAAATACTTTGATCCCATATCTTTCAGGCTTATTGCCAATATACTGCCTGAATGGGCATCGACCCCGAAACCCTTCAAGCATCTCATCTATGGTTAGATATTCACTTACTGAATAATATCTAATGCATCTTGATAAAAAATCTTCAAACAGCTTTCTAATGTGAGTAAATTTATCAATTTTGATTCGCTCAGCTCTGGTGTTGATATTGTCGAATCTTAGTGCTCGCAAAAGAAACTCAAATCTGGTTCTAGACATTGTCAATCGAAAAGCCTCAACTCCAGTCCCATCCGTGCTCCACAAGTCTTTCAAATTCAAACGCCTTGCTCTCAATGTCCCTGCCAAATACAATAAACCAATTACTGCTTTTAGTTCAGTAACATTTGTAATCAAAGCATCACGTGGACGGTTGTAATTTTTTTGGTTTTCCTCAATCCACAAATTAGTGTTTGTTACAATATTTTCTAAAACAGTGTTAGGAAAATACAGCTGCCAAGATTCTATGGGAGACTGTACATTTTTACATTTTTAGCTTCTCTTATAGCCCCTGGTAAGTGTGATGGCTTTACCACATTCCTACTAGGTGTACGGCCCCTTTTCGAAATGGGATGACAGTACCATTTTGTACTGTCGTCTTTACCCATCATGAAAGGGACTCCTTGATGTATATTAGGGGTAACAGTAACATTAGGTATATTGTCTACATCAGTTTCTGACTCACCAGACTCCTCGCTGTCAGTTTTATGTTCACTTTCTTGTACTATGTCTTCGGTTTCAGATAACTCATCTTCATTTTCTGTAACAGTATTCACTTCACTATCGTCAAATAAGCGACGTTTTGCACGTTCCTGATCACGGCGAAGTACTTCGTTAGCAGATTCCTCTTTTTCTACACTGAGATAAAGTTTCAAAAGTCTTTCTTGCGCTTTCTAATCCATTTTTATTTTTAAAATGATTACAAATAAGTTACTATATTAATTACTATCTAATATATACAATACATACAATTTATACATAAAAACTATAAGAAAACATATTTACAGCAAACTTTACAATAGCAAAAATTAGACACGTCAGCACTCGCGTGCGGAACAATCGACCGCACTAAGCGCAGGGTTTTAGTTACTCCAACTGCAACAGAAACCAGGAAGCAACTAACCTCATGGCTATTAGTGAACGTCTTCCAGACAGACAGGGGAGGGAGTAGAGGGCATGGAGGGGAGGTTTACTCAAGGTCACGTCTCAGACAGCAATCGTAAAAGACCGCGGCGCGAGTTCTCAAAGGTTAAAGGGCAGCTCAACAGCCACAGCCTTAATACAACTCACTGAACATATAATAGACCAATTAGAAGAAGGCTGCACCGCAACCTGCCTCTTCTTAGATTTTCAGTAAGGTGTTTGACTGTCTGAACCATGAACAGCTCCCTAAAAAACTAGAACACCTTGGAATAAGAGGAACGCGGCTCAAAACTGGTTCCGCAGCTACCTAACTGATAGAGAAATGCTCGTAGAAATAAACTGCACCGACAATAACACAGTACAAAGGTTTCAATCTGCTACTGCTGAAATACATAGAGGTGTCCCACAGGGGTCAGTCTTGGGGCCAGTACTATTCATTCTCCTTACTAATGGCATACCCAACTAGCTGGGAGATATCTGCTATACTGTTATGTATGCAGTTGACACTGCCTTAACGATAGCAAATAAATCAATAGAAATACTCCATCACAACACATCAACTTATTTCAACAAAACTAAGCAATACTGTGCCAGTAATGAAATTGTTTTAAATGAGAAAAAAACAGTGCAAATGACCTTTAGTAACCTCCATAGACATAATGATACACCCCTGCCAGACCTGAAAATTAATACTAACACCAAATATCTAGGCACAATTATTGATGACAAACTAACATGGAAGCCACATATTGAGCAACTATGCAAAAAACTGTCTGCTGGAAACTATGTTATACGAAGAACTAAACAAATAAGGGGCTTGGATACAGCTAAGATAAGCGTATTTTGCTCTATTCGAGTCTCACCTAAGATATAGCATTGCCACTTGGGGAGGTACGTCCAAAGGAAATCTAGAAAGAGTCCTGATCAATCAAAAGAGAGCAATTAGATGCCTTGCAGGTCTGAAGTACCAAGAAAGCTGTTGTGAACACTTCATAAACCTAAAAATACTGACAGTTGTATCGCTCTACATTAAAGAAGTGATTCTGCACACATTAAAGCATACAAAGATTTTGTGACCTACATCAATACAATACAAGACATGGCGGGGACTTCCCACTGCCTGCTTACCGCCTAAGCCTCTACAAGAAGAAACCGTCATACAAAGGACTTCTTTAACCACCTACCAGGACACCTCAAGAACCAGCCCTCCCACCAATTCGGGAAACAACTGACTCTGTGGCTCCAAGAAAGGCCTTTCTACACTGGAAGAATTTACCAATGGCTGAATATTGTTTCTAACCAATCATAAAAGCACAATGTATTTATTTTAATCAATTATGACGCAATGTAAAGATTATGTCAATAAAGTTTATTGTCTATTACTGTCTATTGTCTACCCCTTAGGAGTATTTTATCAAGATGAAAATACTTAAGTTTTCTTATTTAACCCACAACAAACATTTTTGTACCAATTTCAACTCTGTAGGATTACGGGAAGTGGGAGAATCGGTAATGAGTTAGTGAGGGCTTTCTCTCTTATATATAGAGATTACAGAATATTTCTTACAAGAAAATTCCAGCTCAGTATTAAAACAATTTATTACATAGTGCCTTCAAAAGAACCGCAATACCTCTGCAATACATTTTATAAAATAATATCACATCTTTCTTACTAAAATTTTATGTCCGGCTTTAAATTTACTAGGCCTATCCTGGCATATTTAAAAAGAACAGTAAGCTTGAATGCAGTAAATTATCAAAGGAAAATCGTCTAAATCAGTGTTAAGTCAGAATCAATGATAAAAAGAGATTTTAGTGCGCAGTTACCAGGGCTCTAAAGGGAACTAAAACAGAAGTCATGCGAGACTGGCGAAAGAAGTTGGAACTACATCCAGATTTTTTAGAGTAGGAAGATTCCTCCACCGGGCAGAGAAGAGTATAGTTCATTAATAATTTTCTGTATATAGTAGTTTTCTTAGTATTTTCAATCGGAAATCGCAATAACCCCCCCCCCCTCGCTGTCTCCTCAGTTGTAAACGATGCGTAGTAGATGGGAAGTCAATGGGAGGCTGACCTTGAGCATGTAAGAAGGGAGAATTACCTAGCTGGATAAGCCCGTCAACACAAAAGTGACATATTTATAGCAGTTTATTTGGGGCTCGTAAAATTTACAAATGCTTGTCATTATAGGCTTGATTCTTTTAATGTTTTATGCTATTTTGTTTTTGTAAAAATGTTCCTATTTGTTCAATGAAACGTAGATTTTTTACAGTAAAATCAAATTATCCACTGATAAAATTGAGTCTACTAAAATATAGAAGCAATTTTGAAAGAGGGTTGGAGTTTCTCTTTCTCTACTCAGTCCTTAGGCACCAGTTGAACAAGTTTTATTCTAATGAAAAATTGTCTGGACACCCGATTGAATTAGACTGTCAGTGGAGAATGGCAAAGCTGTTCTGGACATCAAAGTTAACAATGATATGTTATGTATTACTTTAAACATTAATATCTTCAGAAAAATTTGACTGGTTTCAGCCTTCAGCCAGTATACTAGTACAACTAGCACAAGAGATGCCTGAACAATTATGGCAATTAATTCTGTCGAGTTAACTTAAAAGTAATGAATGACTTTTTAAAAGAAAAAATTAACTGTCTAATAATATTGTATTATTCTATAATTTTAAATTAAAACATAGTTGTAATATTACGAGCATATGTAACTATGTTGTTAATAATTTTCCCCAATTGACAACCTGAATCGCATATAATAAAATCCATAAAAGACACTTTACAAATAACCCCCCCTCCCACCAGACCCCCAACCAAGTTAATTGGTGTCCGTATTTTACCGTGGAAATGTATGGCAATCCTAGCTTGTCTTGTCTGTCAGTGTGAACGGTGACTGACTCTGTTGCTATTTAGTCACGCTGATGATTTATTATTTGATTTACCCTTGCTCCGCTACAGTGGTTCTCTATGCTTGCTTACCATCCTCTCTGCGGTTCTCTATAAACCATCACATCAATATTAAACCTCAACTTGCTGCCGTTCTCTTACATAACAAAATTTAATTGTTTAAAACTCCATAAGTTTACTTTAGGATATAAGGGGATGAATAGTAGTGTAGTCAAGCCACCAGACGTAATATAGTTGACCTTAAACATTTCTCATCGAAAAAATTAGCCAAGCTTTTGTGTCATGTTTATGTTTTTTGTATCAGCTTGGCTACCCATGTTGTTGATTGGTGGCTACTCAGATTGATTACGATTGCTACCCAAGCTGATTGTCGTTACTAACCAATTTGATCATAGGTGTCTACCATTGTGGAATAAGCTTAGGCATAGTTTACCGCGAACAGTCCGCCTTATTTACCTTTGTTCGCGAAGTTGTTTGCGGCTACAAAACGTCCGCGTTTTTTAAACTAAATTGTCTGCAATTTTCTACTTTTTATATATTTGGTAGAAAATATACATTTCAGCACATCATTTAAGCTGATAGTTGAAGAACAAAAGTACCATAACTTTCTTAATATATTGGCACTCCTTCACTCTCATTATCATTGTTCACCGGTACGGTACAATTTGACGTTGTCTATGCGCATTAGACATTAGAGAGCATCCAAGTAGTTTTGGGAAAACAGTTGATTTTATTATTACGATTCTGCCCGTTCTGCGTTTACCTTCATTATGTAGTTCTCGTAAGCGATGTCAATGTAAATCAAATGGATTAACTGCTAACCATTTATTATTTTTATTATCGGAATATAAAATACGTTTTCTTAATTTTACAGAATGGTTTATAATTATAAATGATTTGTAAATAATTATGCATAATATACGGCATCTGGCCTAGTTTCACATTTTATTAGTAGCCTATTAGTTGCTATAGCTGGATAATTGCAACATTAATACTGTTTTAATTACTACTGTACTATACTTATAACTTTGTATACTATTCGCATTATGTATATTTTGTGAGCATTAATTATCAAGTATAAAAACTACAACTGACTAATAAATGTAAATAATACGTCGTACAAACGTCGACGTATATATGTAGGGCAGAAAGAGAAAAATTGGTAGTGAAAACTGTAAAACATATAATTAATGTGAAAGATAATTTCCAAATGACTTGCTTGGAATTCCATGAGTAGCTTGCCATGCATACTGGCGTGCAAATCCCATTCACTCACTATGCTCGTGAAGGAAGCTCGGTCTGTGGCCTCGCCTCAATACTCTGCTACAGCTTCATTTGTGGATCTCGGCCTACAGCCTTGCCAGGATACATGTCCTGTTTGACCATGAATTTTGTTTTTAGGGCAGTGGAGGCCATAAACATATCATTTTCTAAAATGTGGTGGCATATTAGGAGTAAAGAGAAGAACGCCTTTAATTAGATACCTCACTTATGCCGCCATCTTGTTTATGAGTGAAAAAAGTAAACTTTTGTGAATTTTCTTGGATGTTTCAGACTTAAAGCTTCAATTCAAGTATACACATGATGAGAGTAGTTTAGTTAGTATAAACTGACATTGTTTAATTTAAAAATAAATTGTATAAAACAATGGTTCTTTACATTTTTACTGAGTTTACAATAGTTATTTATTAGTCAATTTAGCCAGAGGCATTAGACTGAATCTACTAACGTTGCTAGCAGGTCTCCCCCCTTCATCAATAACTTTGGTAGTAGCCTTGATCAACTTGGTTAGCACTTGTTTATTATCTTGGGTAGCAACCGTGATCAACTTGGAAAGCATTAGTGATCAGTTTGGGTAGCAACCATGATCATCTTGTGAAGCCATTGACAATTATACTCAAAGGCGGTTTGGGGCGAAGCCCCCAACGAGTGAAGCAAGTTAAATTGTTAGTATAATTATGGCATAGTAACCAATGTTGGAACAAACTACAAATGTACAATTTTATTTTACAATCATAAAATGTTACAGTAAAACAGTTGTTTTAAATGTATAAGCTATAGAGAATCCTATGTTTTACCAAACCTTGGCTCTAGAAAATAAATTTGATCAGCATAAGAAATAAAATGAAAAAGGCTTTAATCAGTATTTATTGAGCGCTAAGTTTTAAATTTTAAGCCCTATTGTAAAGAAACTACGATTTCTGGTTGAGTCATTAATTATTTTGGTTAAATTTGAAAAGTTTTTACGCTGGTCCTACTCAAAAATTTAATATCATGGTTTTAATGAATTAAATGAGGTTTTCATTAAAAAGCTTAAATAAATTGTAAATTGCAACCACGATGTAATAATATCGTGTAAATGTACACATTTTTTTAATTTTACTAGGGTCGAAATGGTTAAATCTACCTTCAGGCCAAATTTCAAAATATAAATATACAGAAATTGTCAAACCCCTAAATCACTAGGATTTCATGATGAGCCTTATTACTTTTTTCCAAAATAATCTAAGGGTCGCAAGTACCACCGTACATATACATACAGTTTGTATATACACCCAGATACATAAATTAACGATAAAGAAACCTAGACAGTAAACTAAAGATGTTGTATAATACAACACTATTTAAAATAATTAATTGGAAATAACAGACAAATGATTTTACTTGCCTGTACTTAATACATTATTGCAGTTTTAAAAAAAATTAAAGCCCGTGAAAATAGTGCTAGCGGCCTGAGGGCTACACAGTGAGTATCTCTGCCCTCTCAACTAAAAGTTTACAATGGCTTTGCTCGCACAACAAACCACAAAGAACAATGTCAAGGACAAGAAATATTGGTATGGCCACAGTAGACAATTTGGCCAGTCAGAGTGGAGAACAGGAAGTACTTCCTGATGAGCGACTCGAAGAGAAAGAAATGGGGGAATGAGAGAGGTAATTAGTTTCCTTTACTACTCACAGGTTGCTCACTGAACAGTCAAAACTTGAGGTGATTTCGCCTTCTTTAACTCTATTGACAACAGATAGCAAGCACAGTTGCTCCTATATTCTGTGCCTCAATATTTAGCATTGGATGGAAAACCATCTTCTATGTATAGTAAAATCAATGGAAATACTTATGAAACCAATCTCATGTACGGAAAATTAATTTGTAGTGTCAGCTGTAAATTCTGGAAATGTTTTAATGTATTATTTTTAGTTATAAATAATAAAAATGTGTTGTGGTACCTTATATTTTGAACATTAAATTGTGTTCAATTAAAATTAAATTGAAAATTAAACAAAATTTTTGTAGCTTTTAACATTGGAATTAATTTTTTGCATTTTATTCTTATAGAGGTATCAAACTATGGAGGACGAAGACCATCGCCAGCTGTTTGATTTAATATCAAGAATGTTGGAGTATGACCCCACAGAGAGAATAACCTTGAGTGAAGCTTTGAGGCACCCATTCTTTGAGAAAATACCTGCCACGCAGAGGCTGGGTGGCAGCAGCAGCTCTGAGCGAAGCCACTCCCTTTCTAGATGAAGGCGGCAGTCGCCAGTTTGATACACTCATGCTGGCCACTCGGATTGGTTTATGTAATGTGTGGACTTAAAAATCAAAAAGTATTCCTCACTACTGGAAGACTGTTAATGGATTTTCTAAAAGTTGTACTTCTTTTTTATATCTAAGTTAATTATCTTTTGTAATATTGTCAAAAGGTAAACTGTGTATATAGATTCATCAAATTGAACATAATAGTGATATGACAGCCTAGAAGTAAATTTAATTTGTACAAATATCAATAATAATTATCTCTGTACATTTTTATTGCTAGGTTAAAGAGTTGTTCATATGATTTTAATATTACTGTATGTTCCAGTATCACATATTTGTTCAGTATAAATATTTCTCAAGGCTAATAAAAAGATTTTTTTAATGTTAATTTGTATATATATATATGTATCCCTGGATTCAATATTTAAAATACAAGCATTGCCTGGTATTAAATGTCATCTACAGGCGCAGGTTGTTTTACTAAGAGGTCTGTGACATATCCAATCACCGTTGTTTTTCTCCTGTAATTCTACCTTATGACACATTCATTTTTAAATTTTGTAATAAGTTTTAACAATTTACATCCTAGTTGGAACAAAAAAGTACCGAAATTTTAACTAGTTTTCATTGTTTCAACTTTACACTTTTATTACTAAAAAACTCGTAAACCTATCACATTTATATTTTAATACGTGGTTGGTTAAGAATGTTTTCTATAAGTTTTAAACATTTTAGAATTCTCACTTTTCAAGAAAAAAGCTCTTGTCAATTTCCTGGAATTCTTAGCTTCTTGAGGTTGTAAACTTGATTACTTTGTCATCTTGTGAAGTGTATAGTAGTTACGAAACACTTTCATATGCGTAAGTAAATGAAGTGATTTTAAATTGATTAAAAATCACTTTAAATTGGTCAGTGAGAATTGTCAAGTAACTTTGTCAAACTCTGTTTTGTCTACAGATTATGATCAGTTATGCTGCTTTCCTTTCTTTTCAATTTTTATATTTAAAATATTTAGAGTATTATATTTAAAATTTCCAATCTCCTGTATCCCAGAGGAATTATTGTTCGACATGAAGAGAAATATTTATTGAAAATAGAAATTTTTGATTATATTAATACATTTTTCTTACAACAAACAGTACTTTTAATAATGTTGACATTTTTCTTACAACAAACAGTACTTTTAATAATGTTGACTATTCTATCACTTTGAAATAGTCATAATAAATAAAAAAGAATGAGATGATCTGATTGGCAAATGGCAAATTCTGCTAGGATTTATTGGTCGTTTTCCTATCCTATGGCTCTGACTACTTGTCTGTTCTGTGCCAGTTCTGTCAATTACTGTTTCCCACATAATTAATTGTTCACTGAAGACGAATTATAAATAAATACATTGTTGTTTAGTACTTGGCACTTTAATGAATTAAATAGCTCCATTGTTTTTATTTATAACGGATAGACTACCATTTATGGAATATTTGAGGCTGTACCAGTGTCTAGTGAGTGCAATAGAAAGAAGGTAAGTGATAGAGAGTGTCTTTCCAGCAATTTTGATGCCAGTGGTGGCCTAGACAACACTTATTTGGAACCAATTTTTTAAAACTGGTCAGTCAGAAATTCATAATCTTAGCCATTGAGTTCCTACACCCAGTTTGAATTTCTGGCCATGGCCATTTATCTGATCTATTTGGCCATGAAGAATCTATGGAAAATGGCCTGAATCATTCAGATTTTTTAATGAGTGAGTGATTGAGAAAGAAGTGAAATATGACTGTGTGTATGGGACTTGGAGATCAAATTCAATTGCAAACAATCAATCCTTTTTTGGGTGTGCGAATATTGTAAATAAATATACAGTTGAATCTCACAAACCTGGCCTAATATGGACCAAAGGCAGCCAAGTCAGTGAAAATGCCGAGTTATTGAGAATAGTAGGTTTAAAGGTAACTAAAATGCTCTCATAGATAATGATGTTACCATTCATCAAATATGCAGCAGAAGACAGTAAATTTAAGTTTAAACATAGCAAAAATTCTGTCATTGATTATAATAATATGTTATTATTTGTCTAAAACGCCACAGAAGACAGTAAATTTCACTGTACAAACAGTAGCAGATAAAAAAGTAAACTATGGAAAGAAAAAGAAAAACATAAAAAAACAATTTTAGTTTTTGAGTAAAATGCATCCACAGAAAATGTTTAACGTAAATAGAAATCAAATTGTGTAAACATCACCAAAATATAACAGCCCCACATTCGATCTAACAAATCTCAAAGAATGTTTACTTTACTTTTTTGAACAAAACTTGGTTGCGTATGTTTGTTTTTTACAATTGGCTGCTGCGGCATCGTCATACAGACGGAGGAGAAACAGCATGTCCAACGCTGAAGCACCTTGCAGTTAAAATATGTGTTAGCAGTACTTACAACTCATTTTTGGTTCATCAATCCATCTCTATCAGAATACCTATACTTTCTTCTTACTCTCCTCCTTTGAAAACTTCAACAATTTTCTCATCCAAAAGACTTCCATCCATTCTGTTATGCCACCATCATTTGCATCTTCATAACCAGGAACCGTTTTTTTAGTTAAAAACCATGCTTTAGAGTAGTCACACTGTTCTCTAAAACATGTTAAAATTTGAAATGCACATTTAAAAAAATGTAAGCGAGAAATGTAGTCAAGTAGTAATGTTCAACTTCAAAACGCGGGCGAAAGCTACTGATAACTGGCACTGCCTTGAAGGCAGTTTTTATGGAAACTTGTTTCTCGCATTGTCTAATAGTTTTCTGCATAAACCACTTCAATAGTCCTACTACACCACCATAATAATTAACTCCACACTCTGCAACCTATCTAATAATATACAATAAGATTTTTTTTAACTTTGCACCAAGTTTTGATCATCTTCAATTGCTACTTAACTTAAATACATGAAAGTAGTTAGCGGAGGTACCTCTTCTTTAAAGTGGCTAAAACCTCCTGGTCCATAGGCTGGCAGTGTGTGGGGAGGGGGGCAGGAACATGATTTTATATCACCATTGTGTAATCAACTATGTCTGTATGTAAAGAGGCATTATCTTTGATACAAATTGCTTTTCTTGGCAGATTTTTCAGATTCATAAGTTTTACAACTACAGGTACAAACTGATCGTAAAACCATTCTTTGAAGATTGCTTCATTCATCCATGCATTTGGCTGGCTTTTATACCACACTGGAAGACTTGGTTTCATAATATGTTTAAAAGCGTGTGGCTTTTTATCTTTACCGATAAGACATAGTTTTAGCGTACCCTCCCTGTTGCATTACTGCAGGCCAAGATGGTAACACGTTCCTTGCTTCTCTTGTACCCAGGAGCAGACTGCATGCTTTGATTCAAGGCTCTAGTCTGGCAAGAGTCTAAAACTCAATTCTGTTTCATCGCAATTTTAAAGTTGTCTGACCCAATATCGTTCTTTTCACCGGTCAAGCCAATTGACACTGCTACAAAATCTGGCTTGCCTTCATTTTTAAACCGCTCATAGAATTGTAGTGCTTTCTCCTGCAGTTTGGCCCCTAAAATTGGAGTTACTTTTCCTCTATTGACAAAGCCATAGGTACAGTGCCTCACTTACTTCATTGAATTCACTTCCTTTCATGTTTTTTCTTTCTTTTAATGTTTCAATGCAAATTCATTTAAAGCACCACGCTTCTATTTCTTTTCAATCAACCGTTTGTACTCTTGCTGAACCGAAAATCCATAGCAACCTTGTTTACTCTTTCTTCTTTGTCCTGTCAGCACACAACTTGTGTTCCATGGATAAGTTGTCTTTGTTTCTTTTAGATGAAGTTGCCATGTTGAATGAACAGCAATAACACAGCACAATCCACCAAACCTTAACAGTATACGTCGTAATAAGTACTGACTAGTCTCTTGATTATATACACCTTCAATAGACAATAGACAAAATTCTTTATTGGTAATCTTTGAGATCACAATGGTGTCAGTACATTGATTTACAATTGATGTCAAGACAAGGATCATGGATATATAGAATATTATTAAGATCTTCTATCATTTATTGGTGTCAATTTTCTTCTGCACTCCTCCAGTTTAAGAACTCATTCAATGAGTAGAATGGTCGATTGGTGAGCCATTTAGACAAGGCTGATTTCAGCTTTTTTCCTTGCAGTGCTTTAAGGTCTTCAGGAAGAAGGTTAAAAAATTTCCTACCAGCATAAGATGGTTTCTTCTCAGCAAGTGTGGAGTGGTGTAGAGGAAGTTGGAAGTTTGATGCATGGCGGGTATTATATGAGTGGATGTCGTGGCCTCTGCAGTTGTTCTCTCTCAGCATGAGCTATGACTTCTCTGATGTACAGACCAATGATTATTAGTACACATTGGCGAGGAAATTCAGCCCTACAGCTTTCTCTTGGACCAAGGTTGGTCATTATTCTGATTACTCTTTTCTGTAGTACTAATATTCTTTGAAGGTTTCCTGCTGTTGTGCCCCCCCCCCCCAGACTACTAGTCCGTATCTTAGGTGGGACTCGAATAACGCGTGATAGGCAGTTTTTGTAGTCACAGCATCACTGACTTACTTTATTCTCTTAAGGATGTATAAGCAAGAGTTTAATTTCTTGGACAGTTGGTCAATATGATTGTTCCACGATAAGCTGGTATCAATAGTAATTCCAAGGAATGTATTCCATCTAATACAAAAATTTGTGCCTGTAATTTTGTTAGTTTGTGAGGCCCGCAACCACAGCTGGTTTAAACTGCATTACATTTACATGGAACTACACTAGTGCTCCACATTGGTCCTCAAAAACAGCTGATATTTTGAGACTCAACATTTAACATTGGATAGGAAATCTAATTGTGTATAAAATCAATGCTAGTATGCAAGAGATCACTGTGACATGGACTATACACTGGCTTGAACTAGAATCTATTGTTATTTATTACTACATTTATTATTTATTGTTATTTATATTATTGTATCTGTTATATCTGTATATTCTACTTGGTTTATTTATTTATTAGATTTTTGTTGCTGTTACTATTTGTAGAATTTATTGTATTGTTACACGATGGTTACACACTACTCTTATTATGCTATTGGACTGTTGAGACTATTTTAAATTGTTGTTATTGAAGTGTTTGATTGTTAGTTTTAGTTCATTATCATAGAAAGTAATATGAATCATAGACTGCCATCTTATATGTTATTGTACTAGTAAAATTGGTTAAACCGTGGGAAATAAAATAAAATATGGCGGTTGGAAACAGGAAGGAAAAAAAAGTTGTACACAATGACAATTACCGGGTGGGCATTGACCTTGAGTGGAATTGCATACGAGACTCAATGCTACCGAATTCAGTTTTGATTGGGGATAAGAATTTGAATTTTTTAAATTCTCTCACGTGCTGACGAGTTTGTGAGCCTCTTTTGTATCTAAAGAGTTTAATAATTTTCAGTTTCTTGAACCATAAAATAATTTTTGTTTAATGTTAAACACTTATTTTAGAATCAAAAGGGTGTCC
>JAQJVL010005115.1:0-38066 GCA_035578905.1 Stictocephala bisonia
TAAATGGAGAATAAGTAACAATAATTTTCAGCTGAAGAGTAACATATTGATTAAAAATGTAAGTAGGTGACATTGAGTATAATAAAACGGTTGTATATTGAAAGTAAAATAAAAGTATTAGTAAGAAATAAAAATATTCATAACATGTAATACACACAGACTGATAACAATCACATACAGTGTATTATGTTTTAATAATTTATTTTTTGGTATATTTTATTTGGAGCAAAAATTCATTCAATAAGCTAATAATTGATTTAAGAAAGAACATAGTGTATGTTAATTTTATTAAACATATAATATGTTCTATAAAATTAAATAAACTTATGTTTTAACTGTAGAACTTTAGTTACAAAACCAAACAAAAATCTGCCTCATAACGTAATCTGAAAATGCATAACCTAACATATTTACCAGAAAGACAGAAATATATAAACAATCATCTTAGACTCGAAAACACTGACCTACAATTGAAACTATGCTTCAGCTATTAAATAATGTATTTTAATATTATCTCTTTTGGTTTCATTACATTTATTTATTTCACCCTACATAAATTGAAAAGTTCGTAAAAAAATGTATTTGAATTTACTGTTTTTGATCGAGACAAAACATATTACACTTCAAATAAATTAGACGTCATAAATTTCTAAGAAAACCTCGCTAATACCAATTTACATGTAGAGGTGGGAGGGTGGGTCAATACCACTGTACATATATGAGTGGGTGGGTGTCAATACCACTGTACATGTATGGGTGAGCGGGTGTGTCAATACCACTGTACATGTATGGGCGGGCGGGTGTGTCAATACCACTGTACATGTATGGGCGGGCGGGTGTGTCAATACCACTGTACATGTATGGGCGGGCGGGTGTGTCAATACCACTGTACATTTATGGGTGGGTGGCTGGGTTAATACCACTGTACATGTATGGGTGGGCGGGTGTGTCAATACTACTGTACATGTATGGGCGGGCGGGTGTGTCAATACCACTGTACATGTATGGGTGGGTGGCTGTGTTAATACCACTGTATATGTATGGGTGGGAAAGTGGGTCAATACCAATGTACATGTATGGGTGGGCGGATGTGTTAATACCATTGAAAATGCATGGTAAAGCCTCATAATCTTTAATTAAAAAACATATGGTTATTATATATTTTTAAATAAAAATCTACACTCCAAACATTCATTTTTTACTCCTTTAAAAAACAAATATATTTAACAAGGTATAAAATTGCTATACGAAAAGACCAAATTGTTGTCTCTAGTTCTAATAAAATACGAATATTTTGTATGTATTAAAATAAATACTTATACATATATTACGTAAATATAAAAAATATAAATAATAGTGAACAAACTAAAACAATTGTAACCTTCTGCAATGCAGAGGGCTGATTGTCAAGAAAGTTACAAGTTCCCTTGAGAATTGGACAGTGCGGAGTCAGATTGCGGAATTCCTGACTTGGTATACTGACACTAAGTGAACTGTAGTTGTTTTGATAAAGTTTTTTTTTTAGTAAAGTACAACTTTCACAGTGCGAACTTTACCAGTACGCAAATAACTTCGATAATCATTGTCTCTTTTGTGGTATTTAGACTTAATTAACTATGTTAATAGTTATAATTGTAGTATTTAATATATAATTTTCATACTTTAAATAAATATTTTAAAAAGTCTGTGAAATACTATAAATAGAAAGCTTTATTTTATTTAGTAAACATTTTAAATTTTACATGGCTTTTAGTGGGAAGATATGCTCAATTGAATCCCGATTACTCTCACTTGTGCCATCCCAAAATTTCCGAGTCCCAAAATTTCCGTAAGAAATATGCAACCCTAATGACTTAGGTAATAAGTCTCAAAACGTCCGAATAGTTAGGTGTGGATGGGGAATGAGTGTTGTTCGACGACACATGTCGTCGCTAGCCGTTGAGGAAATCCACTGTTTGAATAATATGGCTGACTGCTGAATCTCGTCTTGAATTTATTCTCCCTTAAAAAACAAAGAAATCTTTGTTGTACCTCATATTATATTTATCTGGCAAAAATCTACATGTATTTAAAATATGACAAATCTATATCAAATCATTATTATTTTGCCTAATATATGACATGTTAAATCATATTTTAAAAAGTAATTAAAATTAAATAAAAATGTTGTAGATGCGGACAACCATTTAGATGCGGATTATATACTCCTTCGAAATGAGATATTAATCAAAACTGTATGACAACAAATGATTAAGAGAAACGACATGTCATTTTAACAAACGTTATCGAAAAAAATCAAGCAAGGGAGTTGAGTAAAGGAGAGATTTATGTCAAATGTCAATAAAAATAATTTATATTTTAGTACAAAAACGGTTTTATTAATTAGACTTGGATTAAAATTAAAATGTCTACTAATACCTGTGTTAGGAAAGTGCAGTTGAGACTGTGTTGATCCGACGCGGACATTCTGAGACTACCGACTACCTGGCAAGTGGGGCTGATTAGGGGTTCTTCTGGAATTTGGAAATGTTGGTAAATGGATATTTTGGGATACGGAAATTTTGGGACTACACTCCTCTCACATACTCAGACGTTTTGTACCTACGACATCAGGTGTCCGTTCCCCAGGCTGCCAACCACTGTTGGGAAGTCGACAGCCCTATAGTAATCATAGAATTCTACTACAGGGCTATCGTACTAAAACGTGCCGTTCTATTTCAACTGTAAGATTCGAATATTATGAGTTAAAGGTAACACTGAATGAATCCTAGTTCCTAACTTGTAGAGTAAGTTCATGATTTTTATAACTTGAAATCATAAAGAATAACATTTTAAAATTACAACTAATACTCCATTTTTTGTCTTCAAAATATTGTCTTATGATCCTCTACAGCATTTATTTTCCTATCAACTAACTATTCAAATATTTTGATATGATTATTGTTGTGGACCAAATATTTCAAATATAAAATCATTTTTTGGCAATTTTCCTGAAGCGAAAGGCCTCTTAAAGTGACATTCTGACACAGGGGTATTTGGTACCATCACTTTAGCCCCTTCCCTAAGGCCGATCTTAACCTGTTTAGTATATTTATAAAACAACAAATGGGTTAACAGCACTCAGTTCAAAACGCTGCTTGTTGGATGGTCCAATTTCACTTCATCTATATATGTACTGTTTTTAAAATAGTTATCAACTTAACAAATATAATAATAGATTTATAAACTCATATTTCCTAAAAATAATATCATGTAATCAAAATAACTAGAATTTTATATGAATTGTGATTTCACCATTCATGGTGATTGTTCTCGTCTATTTTAATAAAACGATTGTTTTATTTTCAAAAAGTGAATGACTGTTTACTAAATAACCAATTGTACTGTGTTGGTTAAGTTTCGTTTTAAAAATACCCATGAAACGTGCTTTATTCATGCCGTAAGGTAGTTATTGTGAGTCCATTTACTTACTGTGCTTTAATCTACCATTACATTTATAACTAACGCTTGATATTGTTATGACAGAAAATACGAGGTAGGTGCTCCAAGGGGGGGGGTAACCAAGCTGCTCCAGGGTGCATTAAACCTAGTTACACCACTGACAAAGTTTGTAGATGTTTATTGATTATCAATGACTTACTGACTCATTCGAATAATCATCACCATAGAACCATTAACATTAACAGTCTTTAGTTTATTAAATGAAACTTAACAGCATTCAAATATTTAGGGGAGGGGGGCTTTCAACTTACCAATACAATAATAACATTGAAACATCCTAATTAAAACACAAACTTGTACTTCTATGAATTATTCTTGGGATTAAATGTTTCAAGCACTAAAACCTAATAAATTGCCAATTCTGTCTAGAAACAAGGCGTCATAGAGACATAGGGAAAACAAACGTTGAAAATAGAGTCACACGTTGATGAAAAAAGGCATTTTGATTTACTCAAGTAAAAAAATGTTTATTTTGTTCAAATATAATCGTAGAGATTTTAAAATTAGATTTAAAAGATTTTAATTTCATGTTAAAATTAGGGTTAAAAATAGAATCAAATTGAAACAGTATAATTGCATAAATGTACTTCAAGAGAAGGGGGCTGAGAAATTAAGATAAGTTAATACATGTGAATTTCAAACGTTTAGCAAACGGATTCTGTATGGATGGACGAGACATGTTTAAAACTATCTTTAGTTAAAATATATAATAATATATTAATAAAATTAATGTATTATTAAACTTATAAATATTGGCATAAAATATTAAAGAAATGTATGGTTCAAAAAGATAAGTTTATCAAATTTTAAATTCTGATGAAATCTGATATATAATTTGGAAACTAACAAATACAGCCTAATATCAATTCCAGATTCATTCTGTTTTCAACTAAAAATAAAATGCCAAACACTATTTATGCCCATCATATAAATAAATAGAATATATTACTTTCCTTATAGTCATGCAATTTCTTCATCTACCAATATTGCGTAATCTCAGTAGTAATTTATCGAACTTAAAAAGAATAAATACCAACGTTTAGTCCAGTATTATTCATCTCTACGTGTACTGCTCTAAGAATTGAGGTGACAGAGTCAGGTTTAGTACAGACTCTACACTGTGTTACATTCAAAGTGAGCGGTTGGAATAACAAAAGAGCAGCTCAGCCATAAAAAGGGAAACACCGGGAAACTAATTACAGCCTTCCCACATTTTCTGGTTTGTTTTCATATTCATGTCTCCCTACAGGCTATGTTTTCAGTGAAGTAAACTTAATCCGATAATCCGTGTCTATGTACAATGTGAGAACAAGATTTTTTGTAACTATAACAAATATTTATGGTCAATCAAATACCAAGTCATGTATTTTATATAACAACTATGTTATTTTATTTTTGTTAATAATTGTTATCTCCAATTTTAACTAATTTGTCATTGCTAAATCAATAGTAAGTGTTCTTTAGTCCAGTTAGCACGTTAAGGTTGAAGGGAAGAGATGACTTAAAGTCCTAACTTCGCCTAATAAAGCATTTCATTTTCAAGTTAGGCAATCCTTATACATCGTTAAAGGACTATAGTAAAGTGCCACTGATACTACATACTATGGGAACATGAGTTCTGCGATCACCATATAATATACTATGACTATATTACATGACTAATTTTATTGTATTATCAATGATTATATAAAGACTCGTTTAAAATATGAGTTGTAAACAAAAAGCAAAGTTTCATATTTTATAAGCCCTCGTGGTAGAATACGTATGAACAAGTAAATGAAAGAATCTAGCCTTGACTCATAAGCTGTGAAGAGTTACCTTAAAGTATATTTTTTCACATTACATTAGGGAAAATAACAAATTATTAATTTTTCCACGGGGTTCCCATTTACCCCTAACCTCGACCAATCCTTCCATAGGCCCACGATGTTTGAACTCTCAAATGTACAGGCCTAAGAACCCGCCCTCCCATACACGTACAGTGGTAGTGGTGGGATGGTACTGTAATGTGCTGTTCTTGGTTCCCAGCGTGGTACTGCAAGACGGTGTGTGTGAGAGTGCGGTTACATCACAAATTAATCTTTAAACAATACTTTTTAAATACGAATTCTTAATTCAAAGGTAGTTAGAAAATAGTCTCCTAAAGTCGGGAAAACTCTTTTTAAAAAGATGGCGTGGCATTTAAATAGCATACATATTAACAAAAGGATTCTAAAAACATAGCAAAACCCGAGTTTTTAAGATTTGAATCATAATTCAAATTATGTAGGTGAACTATTTAGTGTCATGTTCAAATTATACTGCTTACACCGTAACAGGAGCATTTTTGAGTGATAAAATTACTGTGTTACCTAAGGATGTAAAACTCATAGATAATGAGTTGGGACTAAACATTAGAAAATTGAAATAATCGTTATCGAAGGAATCAATTTCATGAGGCCTGTTTGGAAATAATATAAAAATGATATAATAACTATATTTCAGACAAATAACGAATTATTTAACCTTCTGACAAACATCGTTCTATACAGTGTTAAATAGTTAAGGAATAATAGTATGACAATTAACTATTGCTTCAGAAATTTACCTTGACGAATGTTCTCAAAGATTGGTTAATTGAACAAGCTCTTAAAAATTAACATTTTTGTTTAAATAAACACAAGCTGTTTAAATTTGATCCATAGTTTTAAATTTATATTTAAATTAATTGATTGATTAATTGATCCATTAAAACATATTTAATTTAGTTATGAAATAAGTACGATTTTATATGTTGTCCACAGTATAATTTTTCTTTTAGTTATATATTCACCTTTTGTTTGTCTGTCTTGAAATTTGTTGTAATTAAATTTATGGAAAACAACGATAAGATAAAAATACAAGATTATAAGGATATCGAAATACATATTTTTGTTTTGTTTTGACAATTTCAATGAAAATACTTACATTGTGTTACAACTTTATAAATACAAGTTTGGAAATAAATAAACAGCCTCAAGCAAGAATAATATTTGTTTTCTATCTTCTGACGTGCATATCCAAACATCAATCATTCCGTTCTTATATTCAGTCACCTGAAATTCAGGCAGTCTATAATGCAAATCCAGGAAGCGTGTAGTGACAGAGCCAAATCATCACTAGATATTTGAACAGTTACTGTTTAAAAACATTATACAATCTAAAAGAACAGTTTTATTCAAATCCGATCAAGCAAGCTTTTTTACATATAAAATCATAATAGACTGTAAAACTATTTAAAATTTCATTAAAATAATAAAATTATTCCTTTGGATTGTCTTTTTTACTCCATTGGAACATTTTTATCCTTTTAAATTAATGTACTAATTATTTAATAAGTACTTTTAGTAGATATTTTCTAAAGACAACTCAATTTATTTAAGTAACTCAGTAAAACAGCTCACATTGTGAAAAGGTGAAACCACTATTATTTGGGTTAATTATTGTAAAAGCTTTTACCAATGTTTAGTAGCGGATGATAAGCTGGATCTACATACCATTTTATCTTTCACTTCACGAAAAAAGCAAAAAATTCAGGATTCTATTTCAGGGTTCGTAATGATGACCGTATTGAAAAACTTGAAGTGTCATTTTATAAATGAAGACCTTTTCCAGTGGACTACACATTTTTGAAACGTTGAGTATTTATGTAATTTTTAACTGTTACATTTGTGAAACATCACTTTTACTCTTGACAATTTTAAATAAAAAATTTAAAATATCAATTTAAGGTTGGACCTTTAATCTTCATACATTTTTCAATATAAAACTCATTATAATAATAAATACAAACTGTACAATTGAAATAGAAAAGAAGCATGTTCTATCCCGCTGATGGTACGGCTATAAGGTTATCGGCTTACCAGAGGCTTAGGGATAATCTTAAGGGACTCTTTATAAGGAATTTTATAGTATAAATTAATTCCATGGGATCAAAGAATTTTGAGGAAACGTATAAGTGATCACTCAAGTAGAAATGTTCTTACACAATTCTTCTTAGTTCCTCATTAAACCGAGGACAATGTCATACAAACATGGCGAAACGTTCTTACTTTGCATTAATATCTGTACGAAGAGTATCATTAATTATATTTAAACAATGTAATATAGTTGGTATTACGTAGAAATATTTAATTTTCTGTAACGTTAAATGTGTGTGGCCGGAACAAGAAATGGTTTAGGCATAAAAGGGAAATGGCGAGTGAAACAGTACGGAATCCCACATTTGTGGTTAGGTTTCATAGTAATAACTCCCTTCAGGAAACCAAATGTTTTACAAACACTTATCAAGTATCAACAGTTTTAAAGGTGTGCAAGTGTAACAACATTGTAAACACTTTGACACGTTATACATTATTGCTCGTTATGGTTTGAGAACCTTTTTAGTACAACCACTTCTTATGTCCAGTTGTGAATCAACAATTTACGATATAAAAGGTAGTTAAAGTACGTTCAATCATCATGATTTTAATTTTTCCTTCAAGATAACGTTTTTTGAAAAATTAAATACTAATTATACTCAATATTTAATGAGTTTCAAACATTTTACAACAATATATAATTAAAACTAAAACACATAAATAATTGGATTTTACATTTTCATTTCATCATCATTTTATTGAATCTGTATTTAAACGAATCTAAATTGAATTAAGTTTGGAAAAATTCAACTCTAAAATTAACTCATAAACATGAAATTGTTAATTAACATGTATACTTTAGACCTTTTAACTAACGTAACATCAATTTACTTTATCCTGTTTATTCTTTTAAAGTGATTACACATTTATTGTTCGTTTGTTTATATTCAAATGAAATTCGTTTTTAGGATTCACATAATTGTAAGCCTTGTTAAAGGTAAAAAAGGCTGAATTCAAATTATTATAAACATTGTTTCTTATTTCCTCTTATAAAAGTCAAAGTTTTATCTAATTACTATATTTTAAATCAATATACAAAATAACATGTTGCTTCAAAATTTATTATCGTGTTCAGTTTCAAATAGTTAAACTATTTCACCAGATATGTTGCTTTTTAGTTTTAATTTCATTCCTTTTATAGTAATATAATATGAATTTGTTAAAAGGTTAATTGCACAGAAAAGATTAGCAGTTTGCAATTTGATAGAAATTCGAAAATAAGCGAAGGACGTTAACTGTAAAACTGTTTCTAAGATAGTTTAATGGGACATTGTTTATCTTCTCTGAGTTTATTAAGAAGTTCAATATTTCTTTCAGACATATTTAAGAACATCTATACTTTCAAAGTGTCTTTTTGCTTTATAATAAAAGTCCTTTATCTATGTAGTTATTGAAATCACAAACTATAATATGTTACTGACATACGACATATTTCAAAATAGACTAAAATGTATTTCGTACGTATAAGTTGTATACATATCGAACTACGGACTTGGTTGAATAGCAAAATAAAATTGACGTTATGCAAGAAATGGTTTAAGTGTAGTTATATAAATGTCTATTCTAATATACGTGTAATAAGTACTGAATATTTTCCAAAATAATAATACCAGACCAATATCGAGCGTACGCACGATAATATACTATCCTTCTTAACTATTACTTAGCTCGGTAATAGTTAAGCTATTACCAAAGGCGTAAAGTGGTATTGACCCACCCGCCTACTCATACACGTACAGTGATATTGACCCACCCGCCTACTCATACACGTACAGTGGTATTGACCCACCCGCCTACTCATACACGTACAGTGATATTGACCCACCCGCCTACCCATACACGTACAGTGGTATTGACCCACCCGCCTACTCATACACGTACAGTGATATTGACCCACCCGCCTACTCATACACGTACAGTGGTATTGACCCACCCGCCTACTCATACACGTACAGTGGTATTGACCCACCCGCCTACTCATACACGTACAGTGATATTGACCCACCCGCCTACTCATACACGTACAGTGGTATTGACCCACCCGCCTACTCATACACGTACAGTGGTATTGACCCACCCGCCTACTCATACACGTACAGTGATATTGACCCACCCGCCTACCCATACACGTACAGTGGTATTGACCCATCCGCCTACTCATACACGTACAGTGGTATTGACCCACCCACCTACCCATACACGTACAGTGGTATTGACCCACCCGCCTACTCATACACGTACAGTGGTATTGACCCACCCGCCTACCCATACACGTACAGTGATATTGACCCACCCGCCTACTCATACACGTACAGTGATATTGACCCACCCGCCTACTCATACACGTACAGTGATATTGACCCACCCGCCTACTCATACACGTACAATGGTATTGACCCACCCGCCTACTCATACACGTACAGTGATATTGACCCACCCGCCTACTCATACACGTACAGTGGTATTGACCCACCCGCCTACTCATACACGTACAGTGGTATTGACCCACCCGCCTACTCATACACGTACAGTGATATTGACCCACCCGCCTACTCATACACGTACAGTGGTATTGACCCACCCGCCTACTCATACACGTACAGTGGTATTGACCCACCCGCCTACTCATACACGTACAGTGATATTGACCCACCCGCCTACCCATACACGTACAGTGGTATTGACCCACCCGCCTACTCATACACGTACAGTGGTATTGACCCACCCGCCTACCCATACACGTACAGTGGTATTGACCCACCCGCCTACTCATACACGTACAGTGGTATTGACCCACCCGCCTACCCATACACGTACAGTGATATTGACCCACCCGCCTACTCATACACGTACAGTGATATTGACCCACCCGCCTACCCATACACGTACAGTGGTATTGACCCACCCGCCTACTCATACACGTACAGTGGTATTGACCCACCCGCCTACCCATACACGTACAGTGGTATTGACCCACCCGCCTACTCATACACGTACAGTGATATTGACCCACCCGCCTACTCATACACGTACAGTGATATTGACCCACCCGCCTACTCATACACGTACAGTGGTATTGACCCACCCGCCTACTCATACACGTACAGTGATATTGACCCACCCGCCTACTCATACACGTACAGTGATATTGACCCACCCGCCTACTCATACACGTACAGTGATATTGACCCACCCGCCTACTCGTACACGTACAGTGGTATTGACCCACCCGCCTACCCATACACGTACAGTGGTATTGACCCACCCACCCGCCTATACACGTACAGTGGTATTGACCCACCCGCCTACTCATACACGTACAGTGATATTGACCCACCCGCCTACCCATACACGTACAGTGGTATTGACCCACCCGCCTACTCATACACGTACAGTGGTATTGACCCACCCGCCTACCCATACACGTATAGTGGTATTGACCCACCCACCTACTCATACACGTACAGTGATATTGACCCACCCGCCTACCCATACACGTACGGAAGTATTAACCTACCCTCCCACCCCTACACGTACGGTGATATTGACCATCCCACCCACCCATACAAGTACGGTGGTATTGACCCACCCGCCTACTCATACACGTACGGTGGTATCGACCCACCCGCCTACCTATACACGTACGGTGGTATTGACCCACCCGCCTACCCATACACGTA
The DNA here is from genome assembly GCA_035578905.1 of Stictocephala bisonia. Lineage (NCBI taxonomy): Eukaryota > Metazoa > Arthropoda > Insecta > Hemiptera > Membracidae > Stictocephala > Stictocephala bisonia. The sequence goes on from JAQJVL010005115.1 coordinate 11,120, forward strand.
CGGTGATATTGAACCACCCGCCTACCCATACACGTACAGTGGTATTGACCCACCCGCCTACTCATACACGTACAGTGATATTGACCCACCCGCCTACTCATACACGTACAGTGGTATTGACCCACCCGCCTACCCATACACGTACAGTGGTATTGACCCACCCACCCGCCTATACACGTACAGTGGTATTGACCCACCCGCCTACTCATACACGTACAGTGATATTGACCCACCCGCCTACCCATACACGTACAGTGGTATTGACCCACCTGCCTACTCATACACGTACAGTGGTATTGACCCACCCGACTACCCATACACGTATAGTGGTATTGACCCACCCACCTACTCATACACGTACAGTGATATTGACCCACCCGCCTACCCATACACGTACGGTGGTATTGACCCACCCGCCCACCCATACACGTACGGTGGTATTACCACTGTACGTGTATGGTTGGGCGAGTGGGTCAGTGCCAATGTACGTGTATGGGGGGGCGGGTGGGTCATTACCACTGGCGTGTGCGTGGGTGTGCGTGTGTGAAGTCAATTCAATATTGGTATATTCAAAATATGGTAAGATATAAAATAAAAACTATCTAATATTGTTTCTAGTGTTTTAAAATGTTACCATAGAATATACTGCCTTTCTGTGCAGTAAGGCAGTGTAAGTAAGGTTAGTGTAATATTTGACTCCCCAGACCCCCTTTCCCTAATGTCCAAATTGACCCTTCTGTTATTATAGACCTCTGACTTTGAGGTGCTTCTGTATTTACAAAACAAACACTAAAAATATCGCATCACATATTCATGTTCAGTGTGTAATCTACTTTATAATACAGCTTAGTTGAAGAGTGTTACACGGTAAATCATTTAGCAATTAGAGAGGAATGAGGCTAGTGCGGGAGCAGTTGTGCAATGCATCCTACTCGTGCGAGATCATGTGAAATACTATACAGTATCCCTCAGTAGTGGTTTAACTCATGAGTTAAACAGGTAGAATAGTAAACTATTTTATATATTTATCTTTTAAAATCAAAGAAGTTGACTTGAAATGGAGGTATATGAGTAACAGAACGTATACTACATATTTAGATAACTTTAAATTATTTAAAATAGTTTAATATATATATATATATATATATATATATATATATACGAGTATATTAAACTGTGTCTCTGTGTCTCTTTTTATAAGAATAACTTATATTTATTTGGGGACAATCACGAGCTTTGCAATGTAAAATGAGGGAGAGAAACACTGCCTTAATATCACGTCACAAAACTGCGCATTGAAATTAATTTATATTACAATACTCCCAGACTTTACAACTCGTTTATCTCGTTTAATTAGGTGTGAGAGTGGTGTAATTAGGTGTGAATTTAAGCGTGAAGTCAAAGAGTTTTTACCATCTCGCTGTCTTTAGAGTGCTAGGGAATATATAGAACAATTGTAGGCCTAAGTCGAGTTGATCGAACGTATACTTTGGTTGTGTTTTATTTTTAATACAAGAACGTATAGTTTGCAAATTTAGATAGTTTATAATAAAAATGTTAACAATAAATCTGACACTATTATGTAGTTGTTAGCATCTGTAAAACTAAAGATGCTTTGATTTTAACAAATACAACATTGAACATTAGTTTTTGACAGGCTACTGTAGGTTTAGTCGGATTTTAATGTTTACTAAAATGTATCATTAATTTGTACTTTAAAAGTTGTTGTAGAGCCATGTATGATATACACTTGTCTACTACTTTTATTTATCAAATACAGTCATGGTATTGTGGTATTTATTTTATATTATCGAGTTTTCTGTAGTATTTACAGTTTCTTGACAGTAGAATAATAACATGCACAACAATAATAAGTATTAAGAAATAATTATTCTCTAATATAATGTATATAGCTGTATCATTTATAAACTTTTGCTAAGTAAAATGAAAGTAAAATCCGTCATTTACCAATTTGTTTGTCAAAGGACTCTCCTAATCTAAAGTCAATTAATACAGGAATTATCTGGCACTAATCCTCAGCTCTCCCGGTTGATTTATGGATTAGTGTGTAAACAGGCCAATCTCTCTCTGGATTGTAGACTTCTATTAACTGAGCTTCTACTTTTAGCCTTTTTTATTCTATCCCTAATTCAGTCACAGTCATTAAACGTAACTAATTCAAGTTATTTTTAACGTAGACTATTGCATATTTTACTTTGTCTTTGTTGAATAAATTTTAATATAAGAAAATTAATTCCCTCCATTTTATATATTTCCATATTTAGATATTTGTATTATTTTATTTTATGACTTATAAGAGTAAAATCATTATTATATTATTTTTTGGTTACATTTTGCAAAATAAAAACACAAAAAGAAAATGAGACGCATGGTTTATTTGTACACCCTCCATTGGGAGATCTTATGTATCGCCCTATACTTGGTATTACAACAACCAAATGGTGGCCAGGGTTCAGATACCCCTTTAGGGAAGAAAACTGACTACAGGACTTGTCAGTCATACAAACAATCAGACCTTTAATACGTGGTTTAGACATGGTATGATAGTTGGTCTCGAAATTGGGCTATCCATAAATGGATTTTTTACGGGGCAATAAATTTAGGAGACAGGTCTTCATTTAGATATATTAATAACACTCTTTTGCAAATAGTATTTACTGATATTTCACACAAAAATAAAAAGATAAAATTGTTAATATTATTCCTATAGTAATAAAATATACACTAGTTGAGAATGAAATATCATACATAAATAAAAATTACCGATTAAATATGGCTGATAAAAGTAGATCCCAGATATAATTAACCTCATTTAACATTATTGTTAATTTAATTAATCATAACGTAACACTTGTCCATGTCAATTTTATCTTAATACTACATTTGTTTACTGGATTTACATGACGCATGTATAAAGGTTACATACAATTGTTGAACAATATTTTATATATAATGTCCTTATGGTTTAATAAAATGGCTGAAAGATAGTAAACATTAAATAATCCATATATTAAATAAAATACTTTGTTGTACATTTATTAAAGTAAAGTAGTTACGTTTCCCATATATCACTCTTTCATACAGCAGAGAATAAAAAACATACGTTGTTTACATTTCTGTTTGTCTGTTGTTTGTGCTTACGTAGCTTATTTTTCACGGAAGAACGATACTACCTTTGATAGCTATTATGATTCTTTATTGTTTTAGCCGTATGAGAGAGTTTTTGAACTGTTTAAAAATATCTCTATATTTGATGTTAGTATCTCACCCCTATGGTATTCAATATCAATATGATGAATGATTGAGTGAAATGAATGAAAAAAATGTAATATGTGAAAAAAACAGAAATGAGTTGTCGGCATTTTAATTAACTCTAGCAATGTATAACACTAGTTATAATATACTACAATAGAGAAACTTTTATTTTATATTTATGTATTGTGTTATACTGAAGGGAATTTTTTTTGATCTCGTTTATTTATTTTACTGACAACATTAATTTAAACACTTTTCATACAGGCATTTTACAGTTAAATGTACTAATACTGTAATAAAAATGTATTCATATTTTGGACACACCGCAATTTGTACATTATAACAATTATACATAAATCTTGTAGAAAGCCACGGGTAAAATTCTGGTGTTAGTGTATTTATAAAAACTACTTCATCAACCTCTTCGTGTACATAACCAAGCTATGAAAAAGGTTAAGTAAATGTAGTGTCTGTCAGAGGATTATGTTCATATTGAACAAGCGAGAAACCCCGTAAATTGTTTGATTTGAAGACCCTGCTGTCATATTTACTGGAATTATTTGACCATATGTCAAGCACCGTCGGAACAAGGTTCAAAAAGTAGATACGATAGATCATGGCAAAGAAACAATTAAACTATAATAACATCTGTATCATTAACAGCCGTATATGAGAACGCGTATGAATCTCTATGAAAAGTACTAATTTATCAATTACAAAATGCAATTATTTCCACTCATAAACATCCTTAATAAACACCAAAATGTTATATTTCAAACAAAATAAAAACAGCTGATCTATTTCCATATTTAATTTAAAGCTGTTTAAATACAACAACTCATACACCCTTATATTGCTGTTCTCTTGAGTTGATCAATGTGCCTTCTTATCATTCAACCTTCATCCATCTCCATGAAGTACATAATATTTCCAAATCTGTTGTCTATTTTGCCCATTATCATAATACACTTCGGTTCCTGTCATAATACAATCTTTCGAGAACCTTGTCACTCATGCTGAACTGTCTTATTCCTTTGTCCATTTTTGTACATATTGAGTCTTTCCTTCTTGTAAATTTATCTGTTGGAGCTAGTACGTGACTGAGTCGATATCGTAAGTCCCAACATCAATTTGGCCGGACCTAGTTGGTATTAGGGGAGTGATGGTTTGCCGTCAACAATTTGCTTGGCTTCTGTTTCAAAGTACCTGGCTCCTTTATTACACATAGGGAATTCTTCAAAGTCTGTACATATCTTTCCACTTAACCATTGGAAGATGGGTTCGATCCCTAATGCCTTCCTCACTTTCAACATCGTTGTATTCTTCTGATGTAAAACAGCTTCATTGTCTGATACAATCGTACCAGGTAACCCAAAGCGTGACAATGTCTCTCTTAGTCGATCAACTGTTGTTTATTTGAAATATGTCGCACTGGGAATACCTCCAGCCATTTTGGAAGAGACTCTATTACCAGGAAGAAATATTGATTTCTCTTGCGTAGTCCACGTGAATCCTTTTATAAGGTTCCTCTGGTGCATTTTAAGGATGGAGAAGCACTTTCGTGGGGTATGTTTCATTTATGCACAATATTTAAAGATAAAAATATTTATTTTTCACTCTACAAGACTATCAAAATGTACAATCATAGATAAAAATGCATATTATATTTTAATAAATAGAAAATGTTATTGTCCATATAGTTCTATATCATTCTTGCCAGGTCTGAATTTCAAAGATAAATATGAATAAAGTCAAAAACCATAATTTAAATGCGATATAATAATAATAAGTAGAAAATTATAATTACCTGACAGTTGGATATTTAAATAACAATCCATAACTAATAATTTGTAGAAATTTAAAATCATTATAATTATTTTTTTGTAGAATAAAAAATAGAGGGCCTCCAAGGCTAAGCCTGTTTTGAGGTTCCAGTACACTTTATTAAATATATTGTCAAAACAGTGATTATTACATTAATTGAAAACTAAACCCTCTTGCTTCATTAAAACAAAATGAATACTTAAATAAAAGCTAAAAAACTTACAACTGTGCAACCTGCTGAATATTTACACTTTCAAAACTTAGTTATATTGTACAGAAAAATAAACATAGAACTTCTTGATAAAACACTTATTGTTTAAAAAAATAGAAATATAATAATAAAACTCACTTAATTAAGCTTGTACTTTTAAAAAAGAAATAGATATTTTCAACTTCAAGCGGCCATTTCTTGAGCTTATTCAGAAATACTCCCTCACGTTTTGATATTTTAATGCTGTTTGGGAGTATTAATTATTATTATTAATATTGATAATTTATTACTTCATATTACATTTCTTTATCTATTCCTGGGCACAGAACAAACCATATCGTTAAACCCTTATTTTGGACATGCCTAGTGAAGTTCTTTCAGCATCTGTTTCCTCAATGGTGGGGAATCACTCTTTGATTTCATTGAGCATTTTAATTTCCATCTTTCAACTTGAATCGATGGCCATAGAAATAACGGTCGAATTTTTCAGTGCCCAAAAAAATAGCAGTAGTTTCTTTGTCAATTAGGCTATAATCTTTTTCAGCTTTACCCAAAACTCGAGAAGCAAAATAGATAGGTCGCTCTGTACAGTTATTAAGCCTATGTGATATGACTGCTCCCAGCCCTACTGGACTTGCATTAACGGTAATTTGTCATCATGTATCATTAATTAAAGTTTGTCTCTTGTTATTTCATACTTAATATGTTGAAAAGCGTTTCGTGCTTCATTTATTATTTTAAAATCTGATTACTTTACCAAAAGCTTGTATAGTGGTGTACATTTTGTTGATATATTTTAAATGAGTTTTCAATAATAATTCACTAGTCCAAGCCAACTTCTCAATTCTTTACAGTTTCTGGCCTAGGAGAGCACCTCTGACTGCTAGAAAAGATATAGAACACGCTTATTAGGCCTACAATATAAGCAGGAAAGTATATCATGTATATATTTATAAGAAAATCACAAATACTCTCATTAGACCAGAAAATATCATAAATTAAATAATTACCAGTTTTTCAGGCCAAATTTAAACCTTTATTAACGTAAAATTGTATTTAAAATACAACTATTTTTACAATCAATTTAGTCATGTGAGCAAGTATTTCAATTTGACTACATTGACGATTGTCATTTGAACTGTCTAGGGATTGATTGCTTGATGTCTGGTTCTGTGTACACGTGCACAATTGGAAGCAATGCATTATAAACGTCGACAGACAAGGTCCAATCTGGCCAATGAAAACGTACACAGTAGAATCAACTACAAACCTTCACATCCACTCGAACTATAAATCCACTCAAGCTACACATTCACTCAAACTACACATCCACTCAAACTACACATGTGTTCAAACTACATATCCACTTGAACTACACATCCACTCGAACTACAAATACACTCGAACTACACATCCACTAGAACTACACATCCACTCAAACTACAAATCCTCTCAAACTGCACATCCATTTGAACTACCCGTTCACTAGAACTACTCATTCACTCGAACTACACATCCACTCAAATTACACATCCACTCGAACTACACATCCACTCAAACTAAACATCCACTCAAACTACACATCCACTCGAACTACACATCCACTAAAACTACACATCTACTCGAACTTATTTCAACTAGTAAAACAACAAGATACGGAACTACATTATCCTCTCACTAATTATACAACAACGACAAGAAGAAAAACAACTACAGCATGTATTAACAAACAACTGAACACAACTAATTTACAACTCAGTTACACAATTATACACATTAACTCAAACTTAATCACTTGCATCACTTTACCGTTACCTAAATATATCACCTACCTACTACTCATGAACAATGGAGTCCCTCGTATGCAATATTTAATTGTTTTTGGTTTCATGAAAATATTTTTATGTGAAAATTTCCGAACTCGTATCCATTATGCTTAATTCATGTAATGTGTAGTTTCGATAAATTTTATTAAACTAACATTAATAAATATCACATCATATGATAATTTTTGAAAGAGTTAATATTTTGGAAGTAGAGATTAAATATCTCAAACTTGGAGTAATCACTGAGGAAGACTTCGTAGAACAAGGGAAACATCTGAAAATGACGTAGGTATTGTAAATAGTTTCTCTTGATTAGAATGTTACTTGTTGGATTTGTAAACCATAGTAATCCAAAATAAGTACAAGTTCTATGGTGATCGATTTTGGTAAACGACGATTATCTTCCTGAGACGATTGGAATTCACAAAGGAATGAAACTAATTACCCACGATAGCAAAAGTTTTAAAATTGCTATGACTTGTACCTTAATTAGTATATTTGTATTATTTTTAACCAACATAGTGAACATATGTAAGTAAACGTCTGTGGCATCATATCAATTAAATTATTATATTTTAATTAATATACTTACTTCCTAAGTAAACATGAAGTAATCTGTAATTCGGAGAAGGGATATTTTACAGGAAGATGAGAAGTCTCGCCTTGTTTGCAACTCCACTAGTCTTGTTCACCACTAAAGTGAAACTCCGAATGAGGAAGTTCTTGGCTAATCAGCATGGTTAGGCGTACATTTATCAAACGTGTCCGGAAGTTGCGTGCTGGCTGTAACTAGTTGGGCGTGGGATTAGTACGTATTGGTCTCAAATTATACGTGGAAATTAAATGAACGTAATATTTGTAAAAATAAAAACAATTAAGATTATATATGCAAAGATAGAATTCACATGTCAACACTATGTTTTATGGTTTATTGAAGAAACAAATTATAAGTCTTTTTTCAAAACAACATTTTTTAAAGTCAATTAAAACATTCATATTTGAGACTGTTATTAGTTGGAATGTATTAAAATAATAGATCAGACGTCCATAAGTTAAAAACAAATTGGTTGGTAGTGGTTGATGTTGACGATGTCTTTAGATATCCTGGCTTTTGACATAATAATAATTGCCCTTACAAAGGATCAGTCGACCTTAGTAAAAAAAATACTATGTTTACCAAACTCATAAGACTAATTTAAAATTCAACCCACATTTCAGTATCTGAAGGATAATAAGGATTATAAAAGGCACTATAAATAAAAAGTCGTAGGTCATATAGATATAAGGTTTAGGAGGTCAATTTTTTGCAAAATGTAATGATGCTGTCACAGGAAATAGAATTTTTGTACAGATGAAGCATTTTTCTATTGAAACAAGTAATCAAGCTGCCAGAATGCAATCTGGCTGGTGAACCAACTATTAATATATTTTATAATACTTCATGATCTGAAAAAATAATAATTGGTATCAACCATTAAAAATGTCAATATTATCTCCTGGGAAGTGTTTCAAATTTAAACTATCTAAAAACTATGAATAAAATAAAATTAAATTTACGAAATATATGATAGGAAATATATGATGATACACATGATAAAAACAAAATATGAAAATAATTATAAATAAACTAAAGAGAACAATGCATAGAGTTTTTTCTATGTTTATTAGTACTTATTAAAACTGTATATATTTAGGTATATAGTACTAACATTCCATGTGTCAAATAATATTTGCTTCCAAACAGCTTTGTGAAAATGCTGTCACTTCTAAATTTGGTTGTAGAAAAATCAGGTCATATATTTCAAAATGACTGAACATAAAATATGTCAACAAATTACATACTGTACAATAGATTATCGATTGATATGTAACATGATTTATTAATAATTTACAATTCAATTTTTAACAATGTTATTAAGAGGGAAAATGATTTTTATAGTTTATTAAGATTGTTTTAATCAACATATTACTTATTGCTACAGATTAAAATAAGGAAATTGCATATTGTGCTTATTGTGTGGATGAGTTTTGTGTTGTGTGAAGTTCACTTGTTAATTTTACTGGCCTCAATTAATTGCAGTAAAATGTTATAAATGTAAAATAAAATGAAAATGTATTGGTAACATTATTCAAGTGATAATATCAGTCATAACATCAGTAAAATTAATTATAAACTATTCCGCATCGTGATTGAACGACAGTTCAAACGGTTGATAAACCTTCTAGGAATAAAGCGATTTAATATTACTTACCGGTGAATTTGGGTCAATTGTCTATGGACTTTATTACGATTCATAGTCTTACAGACAAAGCCACAAGCTATAATATTATGGAACCCATCTGCCTAAACGATTACATCAAGTTGTAATTAAAATAATAAAATGTTTAAAATTTTTGTAATAGCAATAAACACATATAAGTAATAAATAATGACTCTAATACACGTTATGTTTCGATTTAAATAAAATTTAGATACTTAATAATCTTAATTGACCAAATTCAAAATTTATTTACAAAACATTTTTCTTTTCATTAAAAATTCATTAAAACACTTTCACTAAACTGTTAAATAAGTTATGTATTTAATTACGTATATATGGACTAAATTTAAAAATTGTATTGTGAATTAAAGCAAGAACTTAAATATACTTTTATTTTTTGTAAACCTCAAGAAGATTCCAGCTAAGTAGTCTGCTTTGGAAAATAAAACAAGGATCCACTGAGTACGCAGATAAACTATTTATACAGAATTGAACAAACCTATGGTTCTAAGAGTGTTATATTATATTATTCGTTCTAGAAATATAGTATAAATTCATAATGTATTGCAGGACATCATATTTTATTGAGTTGTTATAAACTAAAGCAATGTGGACAAGATCTATAACCGTCAAAATAACAATAACTTAAACAAACCATTACAAAAAACACTAACACAGAAGAAAATGAGAACAAACGATGATTAGTCGTGTGAAGTTTTGATGAATTTCCATAGTTAGCTGAACTGACAACACCTGGAATTATAAATCACCCGGTAGGTTGATGCTTTGCCGTAGATGGCGTTCTCTGAAGAAAACATATCAACATCATTTCATAACATGTTCTTCCATTTTGAAGAATACTCTAAAATGTTTGATGGCCTGATAGTAAAATTCTGTAAATTTGATTTAAATTATTTCTAAAAAAGGTTTAATTTCTTTAAATAGTTAAATAGTCTAAACATAATATTATATTTTTATTACAACCATTTTTAACAACCTTTTTACTCTCTCCCATATGCGCTATCACAGAGAAAGTATTGTAATCTGTCAACAAAATTTTGATTACAAGCTGGTCCTAAGATCCATTTTAGGGTTCCCTGAAACCTAAAAAGTTAAAAAAAATTTTTTATGGATGTCCTTATGGTGTCTGTTTATGTCGCAGAAGACTGTACCGGGTCGTTTGACCGGTATATTTCGTTGCTTTCGTCGTTGTCTGCCAGGCTGCCTGAGACCGCTCGTGCCCGGCGATTCGCTTACTTTGGTGGCCGTTGGCTCGGATTCGTTCGTTCCTTGTTCCAGCTCTGGTCTGTCAGGTTGGCCGTTTTTTGTCTTGTTCTCAGCCTGCAGTAACCACCATGTCCGGCTAGAGACTCCAAAACTCCAGGGTCCTTGAGTGGGACGTTCTCCGTCAGCCTGCCGTCCGGGGATGGTCGACCACCTACACTGCCAGCCTGGCCTGAGGACCATGTATAGAGGCCATTTACGATCCTGCGGCCCCACCTACATCCTTGGGTAGGAGTCTTCTGTCCTCAGGTCAGTGCGTTCCATCTTGTTTTCCCGTGGCCTAGGCCTAAAACTTGAACTTTTACAGTGATTCTATGAAACAGCCATGGGGACTTATATATACCATATTGCGTAAAAAGAGAAAAACCTTTAAAAGCAAAAAGAACTTTTGGTGTTATTATTTAATGTTATTTAGTTTAATTAGTTTATTTTGTTGTTATATATTTTATAGTTTATAGTTGTTATGTCCCTATTGTTAAATTATGTTATTATTTATTTATAGGTTTAGGCCTAGTGATTGTTATTTATATTTTTTGTGTTAATTGTATTCTGGATGTCTTGAAGGGACTTTTTACTAGAACGGTACCAGGTTTATTTTTTTTAAAATTGTTTAATTTTTAAACTTTCATCAAAAGGGGATCATTGTGCTTTGACTTAACTTCTTATTCGGAGCTACCCAGGGATTCCGGCTTACTCCCTGGCCTCGGTGGAATCATGGGATGTGGGCTAAATTGTCGGGTTAATTGTTGTTATCCAAAAGTTTTCTAAATTTTCACTTTTAATTGAGTCTTTAATTTCTTACGTTTTGGGATTCTCAGGCTAGGCTGCCGATAGGCCATGCAGTTTGTAATTGTTATATTTTGGTATTTGTAGCGTTAAGTGTTTTTGTAGCTTTTGTCATTATCTTGTTAATTTTAGTGTTTCTTGTTATTTATTTAAGTGCGAATTGATATTGGAGCCTTCTGCCAATTAATATTGTTGCCTTCTGCCGTTTTTGATTGATTAATATTTTGTTTTCTTGATTATAAATTAGTTTTGCTCAGCTGCCGAGTTTTATTTTGACCCTCCAACTGCCGCCCGTGATCCCATCGCTTGACTTGTTTTGAGCCATCCCCCGTTGGCATGCTTTCCAGCTTTGGGGGGGGGGGGGATGGATCTCAATTGGTAGCAGAGCGTGGTTGCCTAAAAAAAAAAAAAAAAAAAAAAATAAAAAAACTCTTGGTTATTGACGATGGGTGTTTGCCGGTTAGTAGGTCATGGTTGGCCGACCTACCGTCAAGGTGTCTGGGTAATACGTAAAGAAACAAATAAATAATTATTTAAAAACAAAAAACAATTAAAAAACCAAATAAATAATTTAACTTTTAATATAAAAGAAGAAAAAAAAAATATAAAAACTAGGCAATCCGCTGGGTTACTTTGTTGAATGGGTTTCATGGGTGGATTGGAGGGGTCGGCAGTGGCTCGGTAGGCTGAGGGTTTTGTTCGTATTGGACCCTGGAGTGGTCCTTTTTTGTATATTGTTGAGATTTGTTGCGTTCGGGATGGCCTATCTGCAAAATGTTGCCCTCCTAGTGAAGGAGGAATTGATTTTTGAGTTGAGGGCGCGGAGTGTGACTCCGGAGGGTGATGTTTTGAATCTCCGGAGTTTGCTGCGGGAGCAGTTGTCCGTGGGTACGGTGGTGGATTGGTCTGATCTACTGGAGGTGGGTGATGAGTTGTTTGTTTGTAAACGTAAGGTGGAAGATTGGGAAGGGGTGTTAGAAGATTTGCAGTTGGAACCTCCAGTGGGTCGTGCCCGGGCCTGCCGTCTTGCACGTTTGGGGCATCTGCTTGCCCGCTTACGGATGGTCAACCGGGCACCGGGGTTGGAACCGTCGGATAGGGCGTGGATCTTGGATTGTGTGTCTAGGCTGGATGAGATTTTTCAGGCACTCTCCGGTTCCACGACTCCTACGGGTTTGGGTCAGCGGCCTAATTTCTCGCTGTCGCCCAACGTGTCGAGGCCGCAGGCTGAGACAATGGCTCTCACTGTGCCTGAGGCTCCTTCTGAGCCTGCAGGCGTTTCTGTTGAGGTCACTTGTGGTTCGGCTCCAGCTGCCGTTCCTTCTGCTTCGGCTCCTTTGAGTTCACCTTCGCTTCTGCAGCTGAGCTACCACAAGCTACCTAACCCTCTCACGCCCATGATTCAGAATCTCCCTGTGATCGATGGGATGGATCCTGAGGAACTTCTGAAGTTTCTAGTTGCCTTTCTCAGACTTAGTGAGATGCCCGGCATGCAGGCTGGGGACTTGCTTCGTCTGATTTTCCCTTATATGCAGGGGTCCTGTTGGGGAGTTGCTGAGTTCTGTCTTGGCCAGTGATGCCTCGGTGGACTCGATCCCTCGAGAGTTACTGTCGTCGTTTCTTCCCATTCGACTCAGGGAGAGGCTGGTCATGGACAGATTTTATCGGTCGCAGGGTAGGGGCGAGTCTCTGGCAGCCTATGTTTCATCTATCAACGAAGCTCGTCAAGCGTTGTGCCTCACACTTTCTGAAGGTGAAACAGTTCGTGTTATCCTGGATGTCATTTCTCCTGAAGAACAGTGTAGGCTAGTTTTTGCTGGTGTGCCTTCGTCTTTTTGGGAGCTGCATCAGCTGTGCATTGTTTCGCGCAGCGTGCAGTTCTCAGACCAGCAAGGGAGGGATCATGAGAGTCATCTTGCTCTCCCCACCCGTCGACCGGCTATGTCTGTAGGTGTGAGTCAGCCAGTGGAGGGTCGTGGTTCTAGGCCTCCTGTTGTGTGCTTTCCTTGTGGCCAACCTGGTCACATTCGTCGTGACTGTCCACGTGCTCGAGGTCGTCGGTCGGGAAACGCTCAGCGTGGGGGGTTGCCTCCACAGTAGCTCCCCGCGTTGTTGCGAGTCACCGTGGCCATTTGCCTCTGACACGTGCCCATAGCAGGAGTGTCAGGGATTGTTCGGGCCTTGCTGGCATGGCTTCCCTGGGACTTAGTGCGGTCACCTCGGTGTGTCCTGGCGTTTTTGTTTCTTTTGGTGGTACGGTGTGTCGAGCCCTTCTTGATTCTGGTTCGGCATGCAGTATCATCAGCCTTTCTCTTTTTGAGTCCCTTGATGCCTTAGGACTTGTCAGGCACACCGAGCCTTCTTCTGTTACTTGCTGGACGGCATCCCAAACTCCTTTACCTATTCTTCTGAAGGCGTCATTACACTTTAAGATCGAAGGATTTTCCTGGAGGTGGGGTTTTCTTGTTGCCAAGGACCTGGCGGTTTCTTGTATCATAGGGGCAGACTTTATTTCTAAGAGTGGTATGGTGCTTGACCTCCAGAAGCGCCAGATGTTTTTCAAGTTCAATCGGCGAGTTTTGGTGCCTCTAGTAGGTGATTCTGACTGCCCTCCTGCAGTCAGAGAGGTGGGTTGTGAGCCCGAACAACCCAAGGTGGATCCAGTTGGTCATCTCCCCCCTGAGCAGGCGGAGGCCATTAGGAGACTGTGTTTGCGGTTTCCTGATGTGCTTACACCTGAGCTTGGGGTCACTTCTCTTCTGGAGTATGAGATCCACCTCACCGATTCTCAGCCTGTTAGAAGTCATCCGTACAAACTTGCTCCCCCAAAGATGGAGGTTATGAGGGCTATGATTGAAGATCTTCTGAGCTAGGGTGTGATTGAACCATCTCGTTCCGCTTATGCCAGTCCAGCTTTTCTTCTGCCCAAGCCTAATGGTAAATCTAGGCTTGTGATGGATTATCGGAGGCTCAACGCTAAGGTCGCTATTGACTCGGTACCTCTGCCTGATTTGCATTCTGCGTTCGATTGGTTCGGTAAGGCTAAGTTTTTCAGTGTTTTTGATTTGAACCAGGTCTACCATCAGATTCCATTGAAGAAGGAATCACGGCCTATGACTAGCTTCTGTGTTCCCTGGAATCTCTATCAGTTCACTAGGGTTCCTATGGGTCTTGCTGTGGGTGCCCAGACTCTCACTCGTCTGCTTGATTCCATCTTCCATGATGTGAAATTCAAGTTTGTCTTCAATTACCTGGACGACCTTCTTGTCTACAGTGAGACTTTCAGGGAACACATGCAACATCTGGAGGAAGTTCTTAGTCGCCTTAAATTAGCTGCCCTTACCGTCAATCCAGAGAAAGTCACTTTTGCTCGTCCTGAGATTTCTTTTCTGGGTCATCTTATATCTTCTCGATGCGTCTGCATAGATCCTGCGAGGACCCAGGGCATTCGGGATTTTCCTCCTCCCAGAGATGCCAAGGGGATTGCCCGTTTTGTGGAGATGGTGAATTTTTACCGTAGGTTCATCCCTAACGTGGCCGAGCTTGCTGCCCCGTTGAACGAGTTGCGAAAGAAAGGTGTCCCTTTTGTGTGGGGCCTAGCTCAGCAGACTGCCTTTGATGCTCTCAAGGAGGCTATCATGCAACCTCCTGTCCTGCGTATGCCTGATTTCAGCAGAGAATTCATTCTTCAGACTGATGCCTCCTCCTCCGCCATTGCTGCTGTTCTTTCTCAGGAGTTTGATGGGGTCAGGCAGCCCATCGCTTTTGCTTCGAGGACGTTGTCTCACCAGGAAAAGAAAGCTTCTTCCATCTATGAGTTAGAGTGTCTGGCTGTTGTCTTTGGTACGGACAAGTTTCGGCGTTTCTTGGAACATGCTGAGTTCTTGCTGGAGACGGACAATCAGGCACTGTCTTGGCTTCTTGACCATCCCAGACAGCTTGGGAAAATTGGTCGCTGGGTGGTCAAAATTTCTGCTTTTAAGTTCCGAGTCCAACATCTTAAGGGTACCCAGAATGTCATCGCGGATGCTCTTTCCCGCATGTATCACGAACCCAGTCATCCACCTACTGAGGCTGTTGCTCAGTGTGGTGCTGTTCTTCTGGATTTTCCTCTGGCTTTTGACGACCTACTGTCCCATCAGCAGAAAGATTCTGAGCTGTCAGTCATCTTAGGTGAGCTTCAAGAGGGAGGTGCCCACCCTCCCTATTTTCTGTCCAAATGGGTACTCTGTTGCCGTCCTCGACAGAGGGGTGAACCCCGTGTAGTGCTGCCTAGTCATCTAGTACCGATGGTCTTTCAGTATTATCACTCTTCTCTTGTGGGTGGTCATCTTGGCATTCATAAGACCATCGCTAAGATTCGTAGGTATTTCATCTGGAAGGGCATGGACCGGGATGTTGCTGGCAGAGTGCGGGCTTGTCGCATGTGCTCTCTCAGCAAGCCTAGTCAGAATGCAAAGTTAGGGTTGTTATCTTCTGAAGTGGCCGAGCGTCCTTTTGAGAAGGTGTTCATCGACTACGTGGGTCCTTTTCCCCGTAGCAAGTCAGGTAGCATCTACCTACTTGTTTGTGTGGATGCTTTCTCGAAGTTCGTTTGGCTTTTCCCACTTCGGAGTGCTACGGCTAAGCTCACCATCCGTGCTCTCCAGTCCCAACTCTTCCAGCACTTTGGTGTGCCTTCTAATCTTGTGTCCGACAATGGTAGCCAGTTTACCTCACACGAGTTTCGTAGGTTCTGTTTTGGCAATGTTAGGCATGTGACTACCTCTCCGTATTACCCACAGCCTTCTCATGCAGAGCGGTTCAACCGCAATCTTTGGTCTGCCCTTATTACTTTCCGTGCTGAGAAGCAGAACACCTGGGATGAGAGTCTCTCTTGGCTCCAGCTTGCGTTCAATTCTTCCAAGCATGAGAGTCACAATGCCACTCCCTTCGAAATTCTACATGGCTACCCTCCTAACAACCCTTTGTCCAACTTGTGGAGGCTAGAGGATCTTCTACCTACGCCAGGTGCCACTGACGTAGTGTCCACGTGGCGGGCCGCTCGGCGCAACCTGCTACGTGCTAGATAGAGAGTAAGGATGAGGTATGATAAGGGTCGTACTCCTAACCCTTTTCAGGTTGGAGATCTGGTTCTTTGTCAGGCTCACCCGGTCAGTTCGGCCGCGGAACGAAGAGCTGCAAAGTTGTGCTATCAGTTGTCTGGTCCCCACCGCATCGACAGGTTTTTGTCACCGGTGACTGCTCTTCTGGTTGATCCCCAGTCAAGCAGGGTGTTCAGGAAAGCCCATGTGTCCCAGCTTAAGGCTTTCCGGGGAACGGTTGATCCAGGAGTTGGTGTTCCTGGGGATTTCTTGGGGCAAAGAGATTGATCACCTCCGCGCCCTAGGTGGCTGTTCTGAGAGAGTCTCTTTCTCTCTTTTCTGGTCGGGCCCGACCGTCAGGGTAGTTCGCTCCCTGTTCGAGGGGTTTCCCCTCTTAGATTCTCTTTGGCGTCCTTGGAGCACCACTCTTTGGAAGTTTCTTCTTCTTCTGTTTGGTTCCCTGAGGTACCGAGTTTTCTCCCCTGCCTGGGTGTGTTGAGGTTTTGCAGAAGGAGGTTGTACCGGGTCGTTTGACCGGTACATTTCGTTGCTTTCGTCGTTGTCTGCCAGACTGCCTGAGACCGCTCGTGCCCGGCGATTCGCTTACTTTGGTGGCCGTTGGCTCGGATTCGTTCGTTCCTTGTTCCAGCTCTGGTCTGTCAGGTTGGCCGTTTTTTGTCTTGTTCTCAGCCTGCAGTAACCACCATGTCCGGCTAGAGACTCCAAAACTCCAGGGTCCTTGAGTGGGACGTTCTCCGTCAGCCTGCCGTCCGGGGATGGTCGACTACCTACACTGCCAGCCTGGCCTGAGGACCATGTATAGAGGCCATTTACGATCCTGCGGCCCCACCTACATCCTTGGGTAGGAGTCTTCTGTCCTCAGGTCAGTGCGTTCCATCTTGTTTTCCCGTGGCCTAGGCCTAAAACTTGAACTTTTACAGTGATTCTATGAAACAGCCATGGGGACTTATATATACCATATTGCGTAAAAAGAGAAAAACCTTTAAAAGCAAAAAGAACTTTTGGTGTTATTATTTAATGTTATTTAGTTTAATTAGTTTATTTTGTTGTTATATATTTTATAGTTTATAGTTGTTATGTCCCTATTGTTAAATTATGTTATTATTTATTTATAGGTTTAGGCCTAGTGATTGTTATTTATATTTTTTGTGTTAATTGTATTCTGGATGTCTTGAAGGGACTTTTTACTAGAACGGTACCAGGTTTATTTTTTTTTAAATTGTTTAATTTTTAAACTTTCATCAAAAGTGGATTATTGTGCTTTGACTTAACTTCTTATTCGGAGCTACCCAGGGATTCCGGCTTACTCCCTGGCCTCGGTGGAATCATGGGATGTGGGCTAAATTGTCGGGTTAATTGTTGTTATCCAAAAGTTTTCTAAATTTTCACTTTGAATTGAGTCTTTAATTTCTTACGTTTTGGGATTCTCAGGCTAGGCTGCCGATAGGCCATGCAGTTTGTAATTGTTATATTTTGGTATTTGAAGCGTTAAGTGTTTTTGTGGCTTTTGTCATTATCTTGTTAATTTTAGTGTTTCTTGTTATTTATTTAAGTGCGAATTGATATTGGGGCCTTCTGCCAATTAATATTGTGGCCTTCTGCCGTTTTTGATTGATTAATATTTTGTTTTCTTGATTATAAATTAGTTTTGCTCAGCTGTCGAGTTTTATTTTGACCCTCCAACTGCCGCCCGTGATCCCATCGCTTGACTTGTTTTGAGCCATCCCCCGTTGGCACGCTTTCCAGCTTTGGGGGGGGGGGGATGGGTCTCAAGACCAAACGGATGAATGGATTTTTAATATATTTGGTATGTACCTGTATTTAGCCAATATATCCAAAACTATTTTTTACTTTTTTGATATTTTTGTATTACATTTTTATTGGTAAGAACATTAAAAATTAGAATTTTCTCAAAAATGGCTCTAACGATTTTGTTTGAATTTTCAGGAAAGATGTTAATTAAAATTTTACATATTTTAGTGAAAACCACGTGTACCAAACTTTGTTCTATTATTTTACGGGCTAAAACATTGAAAATGCAATTTTCAAGCTTTATTCTAACGATTTTGATTAAATTTTCGGTAAAGATACAAATTAAAATTGAAACTATATTAGTTAACATCCCACTAAGTGGGGGCTGGATGTCGAAGGCCGGGAGCCACAACTCAAGTTGTTGAAGGTTGTTAACATCAGGTCAAACATGTATAGGAGGTATCTTATTTTAAAGTAAAATTTAAAGTCAATACACTAAACTACACTAATTCAATTATTATGTCTTTATCAAGTTTTGTACATTTAAAAAAATCGAACATAACAAAGGGAAAGGGAGAAAGTTACCTGGTACCATTTCTTTAGTCTGAATACAATATCTTTTACAAATAAATTCTGTTAGTATACAGTATTACTTAGAAAACATACATTTCTGTAAGGTTAATTATGTTCAATACTAAAACATTCTTAAGTTCCTCTTAATGTTAAAAAATTAAAATAATTAACAGTAGTAACCTGGTTTATATTTTCATTAATCCCAAGATAGTTAGGTGCAAGGCTGTGAATCCCTCCCGCGGCGTCCTTGACACGTTTCCTGGGCTACGTGGCTTCACATTCCAGTGGGCTACGTGGCTTCACATTCCAGTGGGCTACGTGGCTTTACATAGCAGAGGACTACGTGGCTTCACATTCCAGTGGGCTACGTGGCTTTACATAGCAGAGGACTACGTGGCTTCACATTCCAGTGGGCTACGTGGCTTTACATAGCAGAGGACTACGTGGCTTCACATTCCAGTGGGCTACGTGGCTTTACATAGCAGAGGACTACGTGGCTTCACATGCCAGTGACGTCGCGGCTAGCGCGGGTAAAAGCCACGCATAAGTTTCTAAGGTTTTTCTAAGTTTCATTCTTACCCCCTGCAATAGTTCTGGTTTTACCATATCCCTTAAATTTCCTTGCTGTCATGGCTTCGTGTCTTTTTTCCCGCGCATCTAGCGCCGTCCTGATCTGGCAGCTTAAACACTAGGGGTTTTCCTCGTACTTCCCCAAGCTGCCCCATGTACAGGGTCTCTGGTAGGCTTAGCCAGAATAACCTCGCTGCCCTATCAATCAACGAAAATCTTCTTGGTTGTATTAATGTCATTAAGACCTACCTCGAGAGCTCCCTGGATGTCATCGACTCCAAGTCGAAATTCTGGAAGGTGCCATTGTAATGCCTTCATCCTAAAATCAGGCACTTTCACCATACATGGAAGAGCCAGACGCAAGCACTACATCTGTAAAATCAGGCACCTTCACCGTACATGAATGAGTCAGGCGCAAGCACTACATCTGTAAAATCAGGCACCTTCACCGTACATGAAAGAGTCAGGCGCAAGCACTACATCTGTAAAATCAGGCACCTTCACCGTACATGAAAGAGCCAGACGCAAGCACTGCATCTTTAAAATCAGGCACCTTCACCGTACATGGAAGAGCCAGACGCAAGCACTGCATCTTTAAAATCAGGCACCTTCACCGTACATGGAAGAGCCAGACGCAAGCACTACATCTGTAAAATCAGGCACCTTCACCGTACATGAAAGAGTCAGACGCAAGCACTGCATCTGTAAAATCAGGCACCTTCACCGTACATGGAAGAGCCAGACGCAAGCACTGCATCTGTAAAATCATGCACCTTCACCGTACATGGAAGAGCCAGACGCAAGAACTGCATCTGTAAAATCTAGAGGGCGAACAGCAAATAGTTCTCCCACTAGGAATCATTACTTTTTCCCTATGTATACTAATGAAGGCGCATTATAGATAAATGTATCCCCACCCACTCACTCCATACACGTACGGTGGTGTGACCCACCCAGCCAACCATCCAAACACGTATAGTGATGTTACAGGGTTGTAGAGCGTGAAGCAATGATAGCGGCCAGAGTGGAGACTGTGAGCTTGTCAGAGCAGGTGAGATGAGGGCGGTAAACTCATCGCTTCATCGGTGAACTCGATGAAGCGATCGGCCGGATTATTGAAGAGGTTGATTTCTACCTGTACCAGATATTTACGGATCAGGGATACTTCAGAAATTACCTGCACCAGATGGGGAAGGTCAGGTCACCTCAGTGCACGTACTGACCGAAGGACGAGAACGATGTTTTTCCTGTATGGACGCTTCACTGGGAAGGGAAGATTACTAGTCTCCGCCGTGGGTCCTGTTACGGCACAATCCATAGTGGAGGTAATGCTGCAATGCGAAAAAGCACGGAGAACAGCTTTTGCGTTCTATGCTCACACAGTACTACGTATCAAAAGTGAAGAAGGATACTTGACTGACTCCTAAATATCCGATAAGAAGTTACCGTGTAAGAACGCAAGACACGCGGCCAGGAGTCATCCGAAAGGGTTCCGGCCTGGACCAATGCGGCCCGTAGGGATTTTACTGAGTATCCCTTACTTTAAGATTATTCTTAAGGGTTCCACACTCAGTGCGTAAAGGTACTATTTAAAATATCTCAAGATAATGTATATTTTCTTTAAAAAAACGCTCTTGAGAAAGTTCTTTAATCAAGAAAACCGACCTGTGTTGATTAAAAACAATATGCCTTTAAATTTGTGTTTTAATTTAAAGATTTTGATTTTAAAACAAAATTTGTTTTAAGCGTAATTTATATAATTTCTTTGTAACCATTTATAACATTATTTTTATACACTTGCGTATATTTTCATTTACATGTTGGAAAAAAAAAAAAAATAGCAATGCTATATAAAGGGACTGCTTATATTACAATTGTTATCCAGCAATTCAATACTAGGTTACAGATATAAAAAATAAATGCTATTACACATTACCTTGTGTCTTATAAAGGGTTTTAGAAGTGGCCATGAAGGCTGAGATATTGTAATTCTCTAAATCGTCATTATGTTAGGAGTGAAAGGAAGTTAGGAGGTCACTGCTTCGTTAAAGGACTGGCGGTCTCCTCGTGTGTAGGCGGGCAACCTTTAAGGCATAGTATATACTAACGAAGGGTTCAAGGTGATGCCAAGGACTTAGTAAAGGTAATTCCATTGTGTAAGGGACTACGCTACTCTCCATCAACAGAAAGTAAGTAATTTTAATTATATTAAATAGTTGCAATTTATATTGGAAATAAGTTACAATTCCATTTTATGATTTAACATGTTACTGATCTAATATTTCCAACGTACATTATTAACTTATCCAAAATAAATGGAAATTTAAGTACCTGGCCTATCATAAAAGTTTATCACTCAAAAATGATTTCTTCTCCATTATAAAGTGAGTAATAAAAAAAAACTAACTGGAGTAAATACATATGCCTGATATAATGCACTAATCTACACTAATGACATTTATTTTTTATGGAATTTTAAACACATTTTATTTTGAATTTGTAGTAAATTTTCTACTCGTTTATGAATGAATATGGGTTCTCAAAACAAAACATTAATTTCACAAAATTTTTGGATTTTTCTAAATTAAAAACCAATTGATTTTTTCAATTCTAAAATCGGATTGAAAAATTTAAGAAAACTACATGTTATGTTTGAAATCTTAGAGATTGATACATTTACAATACTATACCCTATAGTCTCTTGTTTCGGAAAGACTTCAGTTCATATAGGCTGTGTGTTTTACATATAATTTTAGTGATAGCATGAAATTAAATACGCTAATACGTAGATGGTGAAAAAGCAAGAAAGATATTTCGGAGGGTCATTGTGCGCGTAGTTTAGGGACTGTAAATTATTCTAATAATACACACCTTATAAAAATGTTTCGTTTCTTCGTCTTTTTACAAAAAACTATGAGTAGTGAGTTTTCATCAATTCAAGACACTTTTTTTACATACTTGAGGAAATCAGTAAAATTAAAGATTTTTCAGTGAATTTTCTCCCTTTTGTCAGATATTTGAATTTGTAACAATTGAATTCATCTTATACGAATACATTAAAATAAATTATGTATTTTGTATACCAAGAAAATATATTAATTTAAATCACTAAGAACATGTTTATTATTTTCAATTTAGTTTTATTGATATTTTAAATATTATTAGGTCATATATCAAATACATCGACTGTAACTATACGTTTCACTAAATTGTAACAGAGAAAGAAAGTATCTGTTACATTCATTTTGACCACTGACGGTCCTGCCTTTGTCAGAGAGGGACATTTGGCAACGGCCCCAGCACTTAAGTACGACTTGCTCATTTACAGTAAAAATATATGTTCTACCTCCTATAGGCCCTACTGATATTTGTACATTCAAACAATAAAATTATGATTTTTGTGTGTAGATCTATAAATGATTAACAATTCATATTAGATCATTTATATTTAGTTTACAATTAATTGTGTTTAGGATCAAATGATTTATTGGTATATTTTTATTCAAGTAATTAATGTTGATTATTAAGTAATTCTAGAATATATAATATATAAACGTTTGAATATATAAACGTTTGAATATATAAACGTTTGAATATATAAACGTTTGAATACATAAACGTTTGAATACATAAACGTTTGAATATATAAACGTTTGAATATATAAACGTTTGAATATATAAACGTTTGAATATATAAACGTTTGAATATATAAACGTTTGAATATATAAACGTTTGAATATATAAACGTTTAAATATATAAACGTTTGAATACATAAACGTTTGAATACATAAACGTTTGCCAATTTAAAAACAGCTTATTAAGTTATTTAATATGTGTGTGTCAATACAAAATAATAGAATTTTAATTTTCTCACGGGTTCAGTGGGGTATATTCGTTTTGTACTTTGTATGATATTTACCATTTTGTAAATAAAATTATCTTCCGTGTTGTTTTTTGAGCTTGAATCAACTCTTATTAAAACTAAATAGGTTGTAATTTTAATTTGGTACCCACACAATTGTATTATAATTTAGCATTTATAAAACCTTTTCTAGAAAAGTAGTTTGTCTAATGTTTTAATTATTAAAAATAATTCTTACATTTCGATCTGGTTTAGAGAACAAATAACGTACGAATCAGTTATGTATTCATTTTTCATTGAATGAAACTATTTTCAGTCGTCAATACTTAACTAAAATGAAATTAAGTATCTTAGGGATCACGTCATTAATATATAAGATCTTAAAGATGTATTGTGATAAAATAAATAAATAAATATGTAGATTAAACTAACACGTATGCGTATTTTATGTCTATTTAATGATTATTAAAATAATTCATAAAATTGTCAACATTATTTCGATTAATAACGAAGAATTCAATTCAATTCATAAAATGGCATAATAGTTTAAATTACACAGCAGCATATATATTATCTCTTTAGCATATCTGCTACTTAAGAGATAAACTAAAATTTCTTCCTGTTTAAAAAAACAAAAATATATATTACACATTGTTTCATTATAATGATGGGAAACGCTTATATTTATTCAATATTGATGTCAACAGACAAATATTGTGGAAAAGTACAGTACCGTAGCATTATTGTACTATATTCTACACATAAAATGAATAACTTGACTTACAACTAACAAATATCAATGTAAATAAATTAAATAGAAACATAAAGAACATGTGAAATCTTACGTAATCATAAATAAATAAATAAAATAAATACTATATTGCATAAAGGTTGAGTGAGATGTACAGTACTGTATATTTTGGAAATGTGAGTCTTTGCTAGATAAATTATATAATTGAAAGAGTCATTACAACACAAAGGCCAAAATTCCTACTGAGGTGACTTTGACCGACACAGTTGTGTCTTACATATATTTACATGATTGAACAAACAAGAAGTAATATTTATCTTTGTCAAATTCATTGTCTGCTCAGTCCATGCCTGAATGTTTTGGGTGGAAGTGGCCTATCTTTACCATAACCTATAGATATATACTTTTTTTATCGTTTTTAGAATCGTTCTAAATAACAAATAGATAAGTTAATATAAGTATGTAAAAAGATACCTCTTGCATATATGATGTCCAAGAATAATCCATAACTTGGCCTAATAAAATCATTAATTTTGAATAGAAAAATGAAAATTAAAGTGTAAAAAACAGAAAAAGACACAATATATACTTTGCAACAAAATTGAAATTAAATAAATGTATGACTTAAAAAGATCAAAATAAAAGTGTAAAACGTTGAATATTTAAAACAGGAAATTAAATAAGCTATATTCTTAGAACTCAATAAAAGGTGAAAATATTTCTGATTGCAACAGTTCTTTCTGAAGAGCTGTTTTTTACTATGTAGATGTAGTGTGATCACGGGATTGCGGGCCCAGGTACTAAATGTTTTCATTTATTGAATTAGTTTATTGCATGCAACATCAGTTCAGTCTGATTATATTAACAGATAAATAAACATAATTACTTCAGATAAATAGCAGATACAATTAGATCTTCCCTAGAATATAATCTCGCTTTACATAACTGTTGATATTCAGTTGTGATCTATCCATTTCTTATTTGTGTAATACAGTTTTAGCATATATCATTCAACGTAGTAATTTTCTGGATTTTTATATTCAATTCAATTCATATATTCATAAAATGGCATAATAGTTTTAATTACATAGCAGCATATATACTAATCTCCTTAGCATATATGATAAGATTATAACAGTTCTTTCTTCCTTGATTAGATTCTTAAATTCCTTCCTTTCATAAACAGTTCCGTTAGTTAGTTATTATTTAATTTTAATAATTACGTACAAATTATGTATTTGATGTTTAATATTGGTGCTAATGTAGTTTTTAATATTGCTTATAGCTTTGATCATGTTCAGTATTAAAAATATTTATTCTTTTTTCCAGATACCTATTTATCTGTACGAAAAGGTAACTACTTTCCCAGTAACACCAAGCAGTGATGTAATGCCTAGTGCCTTGCAGAAGGTCTGATGGGATATAACATCTGTTCCAAATGACACCTTTGCACACTGACCGTAACACATTTCGACTGTGTTCTTCAATTTATTTGTCTTTGAAAAAAGAACAAAAAACGAACTATCAAAAACATGTAACCTTAGATTTTAATATGTAATGGAACTTTCCAAGATAAATTCATTATTATGTTACTGTCATACTTGCTAATACCCCATCCTAGTAAGAAACAATAGTTTTATCTTTTTTCCTCAATTTAACGTATAAGAAAACCTGAAGCTTACTGAAGACAATGGCTTAAATTTTTGTCTTAATATGAAACGGGAAATGTTTAGTTTACTATAGTAAGAGGACGGTTAAGTTTTAAAATAATAATATTTTAAAGTATTAAATCGAATACAAGACATATACTTAATTTCATGAAAATCCATTCTACTTGTTTAGATTGAACATAACAAAACTCAGTCTATTTAAAAAATTAAAATAGTTCATAATTTTACCATACAATTTGTACTATTTTATCATAATATGTTATTAATTAAATGAATACTGTTATAACTGTGAAATACAAATGTAATTTTTATACCGTTAATAGTGCACTATTCTAATGAAACCAATAAATATACTAGTATTTAAATTATTCCATTGTGATCACTATGCATTGTACAAATATATGATCTCACTAATATAAAATATATTTGCTGTTTTACTACGATCGGTTAATGTATTGGCATTGACATTGGTATGGTAATGTGATAACGTGCCCTTTTTTCCACAAATGACTACCCCACCCCCTTTTAGATCCTAACTTCACATCCTTTCAAATGCTTGTAAAGCACTGCTACTCCTCAACCGTTACTGCCACTACTTTATCTGATTTAGCTGGAAAACCAATGAAATCGTGACGAGAGGACATACATTTTTTTTCACATAAGTGATTAGATAGAAGAATTTTGTAAACTTTGATATTTACAAAATAATTTAACATTTCTTAATCTGCCAAATCAAAATATTTCATATATAGGAATAAAACCCCCTGCTAATTAGTTCCTTTTATTTACCAGGTAAATGATCACCTGAGTAGAATCTAGATGTATAAAATTTACCGGATCTAATTTTAGAATTTAAAAATATACATACATTCTTAAACTTGTTATATTACATATCATAATGTATTATATAATTATAAATACTGTATAATTAATTTATAGAGTAAACATTTTTATCCCCAGAACGGCAATAGCTAAGGGTTCAGTTTTTCCCGGATTCTATTCCCGATGTGACCATGCAGATATTATTCTGTGGTTAGGATTAAAATTTACTATAAGTTGTTTTTAAGCCATTTTAAGTTCATATGAACCTAAAACACAAAAACATCATTCATGCTGACGAGGCCATCATAATTGGGCTTCTCTCCACAATCAATCTAAAATTGAAATTTACAGGGTTCTAAAATTCTAAAATTT